>JAJMFM010000059.1:0-83364 GCA_030574875.1 Taiozyma peoriensis
TTTGGTTTTCGCATCAACAATCTTTATTTCAAAATGTAAACAAAAAAGAGACATGATCTTTCTTTAAGCTAGAACTTATCTAAACTTTCAATTGGGTTGAAAGATACAAGAAGTGTGTCATTGTACATCGGAATAGAGTAGGTCGGAGAAGATTATTTCTCAATATATATAAAGTCATATTAGAGAATGCCGCCTAAGAAGAGAGCCACAAGGGCATCTAAGAGATCAGCCGCTACTGCTAATAATGATGAGACTCAACAAGAAGTGGATCAAACTACACAAATTGAAGAGCGTGAGTATATATAACAATATAAGTTATTCAAATAGTCTATTAACACCATTGAACTAGCTCCTGCAAAAAAATCAAGAAGTAGAAAGTCAAAGGTTGTTAACGATGATACGCTAAACGAATCCACTCCAGAACCTACACCAGATGTTGAGAGTGAAAATACCTTCGAAGCCTTAGAGACACTGGAGACAAAGAGAAAAAGCACAGGCGTGAACAAATCTAACGGTAAAGTTAAGTCTAGTACAAGATCAAGAAATACCTCAAGAATTGAAGAAGAAGAAGAAGAAAAAGAAAAAGACTTAGTCAAGAGTAAGTCAAAGGGTAAAGCTAGTTCTGCTTCAACATTAACATCAAAAAAGTCAAGACCATCTAGTGCGCAACAGCGTAGTATTTTACCACCAATTGAATCAAAGCTCTCATCAACACCAGCATTACCTACTAAAAGAACAACATCTTCAATTTCTTCTAGGATACCTTCACCACTGAAAAAAAGTTCAACATCATCAAGAGCTAACGATACACTAGGTAATGAACTTAAAAAATCAGAACAAATAATAAATCAATCCTTTTTATCTAAGAATTTACCCAAATTAAATTCAATTATTGATGATTTGAAAACTTCTAAAGCTGATCAAACTTTCAACGATTATAAAAATTCAGTTGAAACAAGATTGAAAACTGCAGATGATCTTATTGCTTCATTAACATCTCAAAATGAAAAATTAACTTTAGAATTAGAAGTAATTAAATCTAAAAATGCTTCCAATAGCGGTAATGATCAAAATCTTGAAGAACAAGTCTTTGAATATGAATTAATATTAGATATGCTTGAGCAGATTGTTGGACTAAGAATACATAAAGCACAAGATTTCGATGATTCTCTAGTCTTTGAATGTTCACAATCAGGTAAAAATGGTATCTTGGATTACAGATTGACCATTTCAAAAATAGATTCATCAGAGATTATATACACACCAATTGACAACAACAATGACTCAGAAAAACTGAAGCCTCATTTACCAGATTATTTCTTTGATAATTTAACTTTCCCATTGGAAACTGTTAGTATATTTTAACTAAACCTTGCTTTAAATGAAATCAATTTACTAACATTATTATAGCTTCAACAATTTTATCATAAAATTCAAAGAGGATTGAACAAATGAATATAAAATTTAAAGAGGATTGAACAAACGAATTGAGGTTCATCCTACAGCAATAAGAGTCAAATAATCTAGTAATTTTTTATGCTATTTCAAATATATATAACTAATGCTACACGTCCCCCCACACATACACAGCACCCTTCAAGTCCCATTGATATAATCTCCTGTTTGAGTCAATTTATTGTAGTTCAAGCTTTCCTTCTTTTGAAATGACTATACTTTTCAATAGATCTTTTTTTTCATCTTTACTTAGTTTCTTTAAAATTTTGTAAAGCTCTTTACCTTTATATTCTTTCAAATCAATAGCTTTCTTGGAAACTTTAGATTCCTTCTTTGTGGAAGCTTTATCAGTGATATTTCCTGCAACTGGTTGGGCATTAACTTTAACTTCAACTTTAACCTCAGCTTTAACTTCTGGTTTCTTCTTCTGCTGCTGCTGTTGCTGGCCATTTTTTTTCTTTCCCCTGAACAAAGCTTTTTGATATTTCTCATCCTCCGTTATACACTGTGTATGCTGTCTATAGTCAGCTCCGTTGAAAGTTGTTGAACAATCAATACAGGTGAAATAAGCCCCATAACATCTCTGAGTATGTTGATCAGCTTTCTTCTTGATCATGGATTCATTGCAAACCTAAAAAATGGCAGAGTTGTTAGCTAAAGTTCCTTGGGAATGAAAGATAATAGCACTTTTATACATACTTCACAGCTAAAAGTGACCATTTTGAAATAACTCAGTTATCTGTTATCTTCAGTTCATTAGGTTTGTTTATGCTACTAAGTACAAGATATTCAATTTTTTTTTTTGGCACAAATTTTTTTTTTTCCTCGATGAGTCGTGCTGCTAACAAGTGTTTAATAACCCGAAATTATCTATAGTATTTTACTAGTGTTGAGAGTACACCTAAATTGACTCAAGATGTGGGTTTAATCACTTAATTAATCATTGCAGTAAACTACAAGTAATAAATCATACTGATTTTATTCTTTTGCATTTAATTTGATTCTACATAATACATTTTTTCTTGTCTCTCCTCAGATGTATGTCTCTTTACTCTTCCAAAGTGACATAGTTTGAAGGGAATAAACCCTTTTCACCATTTGGTGATTCACCTAACCACCAATCTTCATCGATGAATTGAATGTTAATGATTCTGTCACCTTCACTGAAGCTTAATTCGTTGTCTTCAGAAGCTTCATAGTCGTATTCAGCAATGGCAGTGGCAGTTTCTTCCTCTGGCTCTTCTTCCTGTTGTTGTTCTTCCTCTTCTTGCTCAGATTCAGGTTCAGGTTCTGGTGTTCTAGTAGGTAAAGCAGGAGCTGGTGCTTCTTCAGGTTCAACTGATCTAGATGGTGGAGGAGGTGGAACAGCACCTCTTGATGGTAGAGATGGCTTTTCCTCTTCTGATTCCTCTTCAACGACTGGTTCTTCGTCTGATTCAGGCTCAGAGTCTTTGTTTAAAAAGGCGTTTTTGATTCCTGGAGATGGAGCACCTTGAGAGAAAGATGGTGCACGTTTGCTTTCAAAGTCGTAGTCTTGCTTTTCAGTGGCAGTGGCAGTTGGATAAGCATTACGTAGACCTGGAGATGATGTTGGATCTTTTTCAACTTGCAAATCATTAAATTTATCTTTCAAAGTCGAAACATCAGGTTTACTTTCTGATTTTTCTTCATCATCATCTGTTTCATCTGCTGTATCATCATTTTGTTTGGATTCTTGTACGGCTGATCCGGCAGATTTTTGTTTCTTTTCAGCCCAAATTTGAGCTGGGGTTTTACCATTTTCAGCACCAAAACTTTTAGAAATACCTCCAACAACTTTATCTTGAGATTTGTTGAATGAAGAAACTGGAGTAGGAGATTTTGATCCAAATGAAGCAGGTTTGGCTTTTAAATAATCTTCAATTTCTTGTTCTTTTTTAAGTTTCTCCTTTTGTTTCAATTGTTCAATTTCCAATCTTGGATCTGGTCTTGCCTTTTCCTCTCTGATAACATCTTGTAAGTTTACACGACCAATCGGTTTCCATGATGAAGTGTTTTGTTTTAATGGATTTTTATTGAAATCTCTCTCTTTGACTTCAGGTTCATTCCATTCATCTTCATCTTCTCTATGAGCTGGAGTGTTAGTGGCTGGTTTAATGATTTGTGGTTCTGATTTCTTTGGAACTGGAACTGGTGATGGTGTTGGAGATGGTACTGGTTTGGAAACTGGAGAAGGCTTAGAAGGCTTTGGTGCAATTGGTCTAGACACAGGAGATGGTTTTGATGCTGATGAAGAAGCATTAGCTCTTGATGATTGAATGGAATAACGAGCACCAGCAGCTGAACTCAATCTTGATAGTAATTCATTTCTATCAAGATCATCAGTATCTCTAGCGGTTATTTGAACATGGTAACCTTTCAAAAGTTTAGAAACTTCAGCAAAATTTTGGGCAAATGATGATCTAGGCTTTAAAGGAGCGGAATCTGGACACCAACCAACTAATAGATTTTTTTGAACATCAGATCCTGGAGGGTTAACTCTAGCCAATCCAAATTGAATTTGAGATTCGTTAAAACTTTCTAGAAATTCATCGAAATCAGTACCTGATTCAGAAACTTTATAGGCTTTTGATGAATCTGGACCATAGATCACCCAAGTTGTTGACGGATCACCTCTTACAACTTGTTCGTAAGCTTTTTGAATTTCCTTTCCGTATTTGGATAAGTTGATTTGTTCCATTGTGAGTAGAGAATTGAGCTAATGAGATTTTTTCTGATCAATCGATGCAGAATTTAAATGATAATATGAACACAAACTACCGGTTAAGGAATATACTATTTTGTGTTAACACTAACATTGTTTTCGTTTTTCATGAGTTTTGATCTTTTTTCAGTCGTAAAACTTACAATTTCACACCTTCGCCTCAATACAATTCGCAAGTGCTGACGTATTTTTTAACACAGTCCGTCCTACTGATTTGATTAATAATCACTTACGTACTCTCCTCAAACAATTTCGCGATTGAATTTTGTTTTCTTCCCCCACTGATTTATTTTCTCTTTTTCTTCTTCATTTGACCTCGGTTCTCAATCTACAAAACCAATAAACTGCCATTGCAGGTGTTAACGAGGAATATTTTGGGGAAAGTTAGCAGTATTTACTTTTGGTGACTGGTTGCTCTGGTTTCATGTGGGAAAGCGCAGAGTCTGTCTAGGTTTTCTCCAATCCTTAATGGAATTAAGATAAAGGTCTCTGAAACCAATTGAAGACACAAAGAAAGGAGAAAGATATTTATGATACCTGTTATGTTCCAGCGATAATTATTATTTCATCAAAATGATCCTTGGAAGTTGCTTTATCGACCCTTGATTTAATATTTTTTTACAGAACTGGGTTTGAGTTAAAATGAATAATTATACTAAAAATAACATCGGCTCATCTTCAGGGTGCTAGACTTCAATTATACCAATTAATTATGGTGCATATCACTTGAAACAGAACTAGGCTAGGGTTTGAGTACTATTTTATATTTTCATCTTATTTTTTGTCTCGACTTCATGTACTTATGTTTTTTCCTAATCTTAATGTGTATTGGAAAATTTCATATAAATTGTGTAAAACCAACTTCCCATGGTTCTTGGCAGTCCAATTTACCTTTAAGCAAGTGTGTAGTATTAGTTGGATAAATAATCTATATAAAACTTATATACGTTTAGTAGTACAGTTTACCTGTAAGCACATTAATTCAACTTGGGGCTACTTGAAGAAGGTTTTGAGGTAATTAATAAAGCCAGGTCGTTTGAATCAGATGAATATTATTTAAAATTATTATTATTAGTATTCACAGACATCTGATGACATTGAGCTACTTCTAATGAGATATGACCTATTTATCCTTGATCGTACTTACGTCACAAGAGTAGCTGTTATTGTTGCTATTGAGGTTAATTTTGACCACTAAGCAACTAAAATTGATTTATGTTGTTAGAGGTTATGAGCACAATTTTCAAATGGTAAAGTATCTGGATACACTTGAAGCTGGCCAATGCCCAATCAGGTTATTCATGCAACCTATGAAATTTTGTATCAGTTCAAGAACCGCTAAGACTGAGCCAACTACCGTTGTAATCTGCAACTAGGTTAAAATCCTTCGGTTTCTATAGACGTTACTTACGGTTAAACTCACTACCTTCAGTCAGCTAGGAGACTTCTAATTAATATAGCTAATGTCTAATAATTTTTTGCTGCACGCATGCATTACAACAAAATGAATCCCGTGCCAATCGTTCCATAAGTAGAACACATTACGATGAAACTATATTGTGCACTGGTCTTACGATTTCTCCTATATTTAAGGTATGACTAACTTACAATTAATTCTCGCAAAATCGAGCTCCTGCTTTTTAGCTACAATTCAACACGATTATAACCTCAATGAAAATTCACCGCGTCCATAGTGAGACCCTTCAATAACACGAAAGGAACGGTGTTTTGAACGCGGCTGGCTGCCAGTCCACTTTGAGTTGTAAACCACCTAATACATCTACAAATATTTACAAATGCGGTCTGCTTATATTTTGACGTCACCCGCGACGACATTGAGACAAATTTGCATTGCCTTGCCAAACAACAATGCTCCGAAATTAATCATCTTCATCATCTTCACTACTAGCCTATGCATAACTCGGATTATATGTACCTTAACGCATGTGACATATTACACATGTATAGTTCTGCACAGTTATCCACAACTCAACCAGCGAAATATCTTAGAGGCGTTAAATGGTTCAATAGGTTAATAGAAAAACAACTAACTTGGGTCAACTCTAAATGGCATGCTTTACACTTGAGCTATACGGAATGCATGAAACAAACCGTGTCTTGATTCTTGAAAAGAATAAATTTGCATTAGATGTGATGTGGTTCCACTTGATATATAATCAAAACTGTTTCCAAGTTCTATGAATGGTGCAAAGCTTTTTTTCTCATTTCAAGTTCTTTTGGATTCAAAACGAAACATAAAGGTCCCAATTTAAAGAGTTCTTACTTCATTCGTTTAGCGTAAGGTCTTATATTCCAGTCAACCTTCAACTTGACTAAAGTGAACTAAAGTGACAACTTCAATATCAAGTAATTGAAGCAAAAAACGCCTTTGATACCCTTATACTCTTTCTTTGAATAAAAACTTTAAATGGTTCATTTCAACAAAAGTCTACTTTGTTTGGGAGCCATTGCTGGTTTGGCCAAAGCCCAATCATTATTGACTCCAATAGATTATGATTCTACATTAGATGTCAATTACTATTTTAGAAACTCAAATGCCATCGCTGCTTTAGGTGATGGAGGTATTACTGTTCAAGGTGATTTTGCAACAATCTCCGAACTTTGTCAGGCTTTAACTGGTGCACAAATCGTTTACTCAAAGGACGGTGGTGATGATGTTTTGCTAACATCCAACTGTTTATCGGTTTATCACTTGGTGGATACCTCAAGTCAAGAGATTACTTGGACATCTTGTGAAGAATTCCCATTTTATGACTCTCTCTGTCCAAGCTCAGACGGATCCTCAAGTGCTACAGCAAGCTCAACAGCTACAGCAATCTCAACTGGAGCTACTGACGGTCCTACAATCGTTAGCGAAGATCAAACTTTAGTTTTGACTACTGTCACCTCAACAATAGACAATGTCATTACTACTTATACCACCTATTGTCCAATCTCAGACTGGGAACAGTTTACTACTGTTAAGCCAGTTGGATACTCAACCAAAACAGTTACCTTGACAGCTGATGGTATTGTTACAACAGCCGTTAATGAAATTGAAGTTTCTGCGATTGCAGACGCACCTGAGGGAAGAACTGTCACCGATACCTTACATTACGAGACCGTTGCTTTAGCTCACACAGCTGAACAAACGGTCACAGCCACTGGTAAGTTTACTGCTGCATCTCAATCTGAAGAGGCCCAAACCGAACACATTGTTACAGTAACCAGTAAGTCTACTGTTGTGTCTCATTCTGAGCTTCCAAGCGGGAAGTCCACATTGGCTGCCACTGCATCGGGAACCAACGCACCACTAGCAACAGTTTTAGTCTCAGGTCCACAAATTGCCACTTCACAATCAATTGATACCACTTCAAAGGAATATGCTGCTACTACTGCTGCGTCTTTAGAAACCCAGGTGGGCTCGGTGCCATCAAGCACTTCTGTAGCTATTGTTACATTCGAAGGAGCTGCTGGCCAAGTTGCCAACTCTATATCAGCTATCCTCATATTCGGTGCTATCTACGAAATGTTTTTTTGAGCTATCACCAACAAATCTGTATATTATACAGATTTAGTATTACATGAGTGTTGTATACTGTTCTTTTTAAAATAATGTTTTCTATTAATAATACTTAATCCCATTACTCGTAAAACGCTACAATAAGAGTTGCTTTCACGCTAGGTTTGTGACGAAACACAAGGTATTTACGAACCCTTCATGAACTTCTTGACTTCATGTATCCACACAGAGAGTTGTCACCCATCTTGGGAATAATACATCCGTACGCCGTAAGCCTCGTACCACCCAAGAAGTGGCAAATGTGTAAGTCCATCCTTGGTTGCTTTTTGTTGCCTGATAGTCAACTTCGCTTCACTCAAGTCAGAAAGGGAGATAAAGGTCAATTTGCCCAGTCAAGTCAGGAAACTTTACCCAATGGGTTCTTGATTCGGTGTAGTCGCAGATCTGGAAAGTGATAATCTCTAGCGAAGTTATGAAAATATGCATCTCTTTATTCATTATTGATCATCTGATGCTGATGGGACGATTTGTAGGCATAGAGTGATACAAATTAGTTATTAAGGTTTCAATCTGGGGAAGTAGTGAAAACGTAGTGAAGTGTTGCTAACAATTCGTAATCTGAATCTTCTGTCTGGGTCTTACAACACTTTTATCATTCTATGAACCCTTTATAATTATCTTTACCTAATGTCTTGGATATTGATGGATCGCTTCCCCCGACACTGACGAAAAAATGCAGTGAATCCATAATAGAGTGCGCTCTAGTTATAGCGTCTTCATATACGTCTTGGGTGGTGAATATTCCCAACCGGTCTTAAAAATATATCAAATGAATGAGAGATATGCATTCACAAATGAAATTTTCTTAACATTTACAAATAAGTATGTCCATATCTAGATATGTAAAAACACCGAAACGTGCATGCATTTCAGTTATATTTTCATGTCATTACCAGCACAGAGTTGGACCGAAAAAATTTCTAAGTCGACCGTGATGAAGGGGGGTTTTAATTCCCTGAAGTTGGCGATAGTGTGATTTTCTACTTTAGTACCAACTTTAATAAACCTCAAATAAATAATAAATTCAAAGAGTTTTTGAGTTTCAACTTGACAGAGACGCACTACTTAAATCGGATAATGGTGAAAAGTTCAGTAGGTGGAAAAATAGGCTAAAGTCAGGGAAGTTTTCAAAAAGAAAACAACAATCAACAACATGTGGTGGAAAGGTTGGGTATAGTCCAATACAGAAAAGAAGCCAGCCTTGCTTAGGGGCTCAGTATATCTTATCAAATACCTTTGACATCACATCATCTAGTTAAGTCACAAATGGGTGATGGAGCAACGTGTATAACTTGTTTAGTATAGAAGCTGAAAATCACTTCATCTTTCTGCACGTCGAAGCACCCTGTATATGTAATGCATGTTTTTACCAGTACCAGCCATACTGCATAGGTGAGCATTATAGTTTGGATAAATCAAGAACATATGTGTGCGTATTAAAGTCTACAAAGTATTATTTTATTTAATTTGTTAATTGGAAAGACTTCAGCGTGTTTAACGACCTGATTTATTCAGGGAAAAAAAAGGAATAGAGCTGGCTAAAAGTATCCATGTAAGCAGCCGAGAAATGTCTAGCTCAAGTTCATGTAGGGCCATTCATTTCAAGATTGGTAATTTCTATAAATATTATCCCAAAGCCTCTTGATTCCTTTTCTTTGAAACGCCCTTACCAATGTGTCATTTTATGAAATTTTAGAAAGAGGACTTACCAACATCATCTTGACTATTAATTTCGCTCGCTATCCCAACTACCAAGAGTCGTGCAAAATGAAGTTCGCATTATCTCTATTGATTATTGTTGCGCAGGCTTTGGCCCAAACAACAACAGATGATTTCACAGGAACAGCTACCAGTACAGGTTTTACCAAGCAACCAACAAACACTGGTGACTTGTCTGCTACAAATACTGGAGGTTTATCTGTTTCAAGTATCGATGAAATATCATCAACTTCAAGCTCGCTTATAGCCCCATACCTCAACTCAACATCCAGTGACATAAGTTCCACACGTGTTGCAACTTCGCTTTCTAGCTCAACAAATATACCAACAATTAGTTCATCCGCTATTGATTCTATTCTATTATCTTTAACTTCAGACCAAAGCGGCTCACCTTCTAGCATTGTGCTGCCAACCACTAGCTCATTAGATACCAGTGCTTCTTTGACATCAACGTCCAGTTCATCGACATCATCAACTTCGACTACCGATGTCTCAAGCTCAAGCACTATCACTTCAAGCTCAAGTTCGACCTCATCGAATACAAGTGCTACATCGTTGAGTAGCTCTACTTTAACCAGTCCTACTTCGACTACCTCTACTTCAAATGCAGCCTCCCCTACTGTCACTCCAAGCTCAGGTACCACCACTTCAAGCACAGGTACTACCACTTCAAGTTCAAGTACCACCACTTCAAGTTCAAGTACTACCACATCGAGCTCTAGCACCACCACTTCAAGCACAGGTACTACCACCTCAACTTCAAGTACCTCAACTTCAAGTACCTCAACTTCGAGTACAAGTACCACCACTTCAAGCGCAGGTACTACCACCTCAACTTCAAGTACCTCAACTTCGAGTACAAGTACCAGCTCCGCTTCACCATCGTCTACTTTGAGCGCTCTTGAACAAGCTGTTTTGGATAGACATAACCAATACCGTGCATTACATGGTGTTCCATTGTTGACTTGGAACACTGAACTGGTTGCTTATGCTAGTAACTACATTGAACAGCTAGAAAGTACTACTACATCAGCATGTTCTGGTACTTTGGTGCATTCTACAAGAGGTGGTTTAGATTACGGTGAAAATTTGGCTTATGGTACAATCACAGCTACCCAAGCTGTTGACTTATGGTACAATGAGATCTCATATTACAATTTCGATGACCCAGCTTCAAGTCCTGGAACTTTTTCACAATACGGTCATTTTACCCAATTAGTTTGGAAGTCAAGTACTCAACTTGGTTGTGTTGTTCACCAGTGTACGACAGATAGAATCTACGTCATCTGTGAATATTCCCCACAAGGTAATATTTTCCTAGCTGGTACAGATTCCTATTACTTCTTCAAGCAGAATGTACTCCCACTAGTTTAGTCGTGATTGCTTGAAACATTAGAAAATGAAACTACACCCAGATACCATAAATCAAATGAAACTCTTAAACTCTCTCTTTTTATTACTTTCTTCGTTTTCCTAGTTGATTGAGAATTTTAATGTACAAATGTTTACTATATCAATTTTTCAATCTCTAATTGTAGGTTATGATATAGAATTGTCATTTTCATTATCTGGACAGCCTTTTACCCTACCTTTATCTTCAAACACGAAATTTACTAGAATTTAATGTAGACGTACAGAAAGGTACATTGATATTTTCTACATTTCTACTTTAGGAAGGTTTCGCCATTTTTGTTTTTGGGGAGTTGGCAAATTTCTTTCAATTTTTTTTTATTTTTTTTTTCCAATTTTATTGCCACTGATCAAAATCGAACGGGGTTTTATCATTTTCAACTCTATATTTACAAGAAGACACCTTTTCCATCAAAATTTAATTCTTTCAACTGCAAAAAAATTGGATATCATATTTGATCAAGAAGCTTTTGTTTGTGACATTAACATCAAATCAGCTTTCTATATACAAAGGTTGCCAATTAAGATTAACTTGAATTGCTGTTGAACCTCATATCGATATTTAAAGATCCAAATTATCGGGGTTTTTTTTGTGGTATACAACTAGCTATTTAATCCGGTTTTTGATATCCTCACTTACCAGAGTACTTTGTTCCTAGCTTTTATCTGTCACTTGAGACGCTGGTTGTTTGATACTCATCATGGAGAAGAAGTTTGTATGAAGCATTAGATAAAGAGTTAACGACGTTTTTCCCTTTACAGAGAGAATATACACAAGTTTTCAATTCGCAGCCATTTCAATTAGCAGATTTATTAAAATCTCTGTTATGGCCCATCCACTATCTCCAAAAAGATCACGAAACATATGTTCAAATGCTGACCAAGGGATCATCAAAAAGAGGAGGGTAAGTCATGACTCTACTTCACTTGATTTCACTTCTAATTCTGCCATGCCAAGAGACGGTTCAAGTTTGAACAAATATGCAAAATTTCAATCAGAACCATTAGATGAGAACATCGATTACATATCTTTACAAAGCTCATTATCTTTACTTCGCAGTCGATTACTTACGGTGAAGGAAGATATCAAAGAGCTCAACCAGCTCAAGAGATCAATAAATCAAGCTGATGATATCAAAGCTTTAAAGCGATTGATTAATGCAGATACAGATTATTTGAAAGAGATTAGTTATAAAGGTAGTTACATCAAATGTCCTGTTATAAACTGGGAAAGAGACTACGGTTTAGATATCGATAAATTGAATGAGAATAACGATAATGAAACGCTAAACTATGAGAGAATCAACGACAATTACGAAATAATAAAGAGAGATAAGATATTCAAATGATGAAGAGTTCATTTAACTTTGCATTTTACAAACACAACTACATACAAACAAGAGACAGTAATTTTTCCAATCGCAACGCTTCCTTCTTTATTGTTGCTCATTATACTTAAAAAGAACAATCAAGTAATATTATATTGAGTGTATAGTTTAGCTATCTTGACTGGTTTGCTAACCAAGTTTTATACACAATAACTTTAAATTTTTTTTTCAATAAACTGTAGTCACTTATTTGTACTCTTCTATGGCTTTTTTCAATTTGTTTGGATCTGCACCAATAATCTTACCAATTTGTTCACCTTCTTTAAATAACACAAATGTTGGCATAGCGGAAATTCCGTATTCCTGAGCAATACTATCAGCTTCATCAACGTCAACTTTTAAGAATTGAACGTCTTGGTACTCTTGACTAAATTTTTCCAAGATTGGAGCAATGGCTTTACATGGACCACACCATGTGGCGTAGAAATCAGTAAGGGTTAATTTCTCAGTTTTAATCAACTCTCTAAACTCTTTCAAATCTCTAGACTCTTTGATTAGTGAGGAAGTACTTTGGAAACGACTTGGGCTGGCCATGATGTTATTTGATAGAATTAGATGAGTAGTTGGTTTTAGTCTCAGCAGAGATGGGCGTAAATTGGTTCTTAATAGGGACATAGCTTTTAAATGTGTGAAGTGAGGGTTTTCAGAAAAGATAATTTAAAATTTAAAGGCAAAAGTAATAAAATAGTATTGAAATCTGGAGAAAAGACGTAATAATTCTAAGTAAGCATCATCAAAATTTTATGGGAAAATGAAATCTTTTCCTGACAAATCCATACTACTTAATGGATTTATTGTTGCTCGGATCGGGCCAACATTCTTAAAAGATTACAGGATTCCGATAGTATTTGGTACATAAATGTTGAGATCAACTAACTACGTTATTGTACCATTCATTATCAGTAATAATTTACCTATAAAGCTTTTACATAGGCCCTTGTGATTTGTACTCATACTAAAGCCGAGTGTATTTCAGCAAGAACTTAATCAGAAGTCTGTAGCAATTACCACATCAGTTCTTTCTCCTCTTTCTAGGATCAACTCGTCCTTGTGGTGGTTTGGATTGTGGTTTGGATTGTGGCTGTTGCTGTGAGGGTGAGTTAATCAGATTCGAGTATGGTCTTTTCATACTTTCAGTACCCTTCGAGCTAGGTCTCACTGGAACATAAGTTGATGCGCTGTAGGAGTCGAACTTCTGGGTTTCTTTCCTAGACATAGAGTGAGGCTTAGGTTGTGTTATAGAGGCTCTGGACTGTGTCTTCTTTTGCTGAGAGAATTCTGAGCGTATTGGAGCCCTATCATTAGCGTAAAGTTGTGGATTCGAATTTCTTCGAGGTGTATTTGATTTTACCGGATTTGCAGGATTATCAGTTGTGGTATTGGTGTTTGTGCCCGCGTTATATGGAGCGGCTTCTGAGCGACTTTGTCTTCTTGAGAGGCCACTACCTGCACTTGATCGTCTAATTGTAGTGGTAGTAGTATTAGTAGTAGCCTTTGGTATACTTGCCACAGAAGCTCCAACTGTTCTCAAGCCTTCTCTCTTAGGTATTGAAATCTGCGAGGATGTGGAACTGTGTGATGAATTAGCTAATGATGAATAGAGTGGAGGAGCATTTGACCTTTGGTATTGTTGGGGTTGTGAAATTGTATTCTGTGCAGATTCTTGATTTGGAGTTGAAATTTCTTTCTCACCATTCAAAGGGCTAGCAGGACGACTTTTTTCTTGATTTGAAGAAGAATCGTCCTCTAATGACTTTTTGAAATCAAACAGCTTTTTAGCTTTATCCATCAAGTCACGCTCCTTATCTTTTGGATCGTCAGCCCCAGCAATAGGAGTATCCCAGCTCAACTGTATAGTTGGCACAGTTACCTTACCAGTTTTTTCGTTCAATGAATCATTAGTAGAACTTTGAACTTGTGGTTGTACTTTCAGATTCAATTGATGATGATCAAGGGCCTGAGTCTTTGTTCCCGGGATACTAGGAAGGAATTCATCCTCCTCGTTTTTAACTTTGTAGTCTTTAATGGGTGTGTTTTCTTGGTGGTTCTCACTTGTAGTATCACGACCTGTTTGTGTTTGTTCGGAAGTCACTTTCTCACCAGAAGTATCCCTAGCTACCAGTTGGTTTTCTATGCCATAGCCAGGTTCACTCGACTCACTGAATAAACTTCTAATCCCGTCTTCCTCTTCTTGCACATTTCTTGAAGCCTTACCGTCCTCCTCCTCATCGTCGTCGTCATCATAGACATTAGAGGGTGGTGGTGTGCTTTCATCTGAGAATCTTCCATCCAAGTACTCATCATATATGTCATCCTCAGATATATCATTTTCGTTATTCTCTCTTCTTATTCTGTGGTTTCTTCTCTTTTCACGTCTCTGCTGTCTGACGAGTAACCTTCCCTCTTTATTGTTGATATCAAACCTTTGCATCAGCTTCAAAACAACATCTTCTTCAACCTCAGTCTTCAATTTAATATTCGGTTCTTTATCATAGATACTTTCTTGTCCAACTTCCAGCGGAGCAGCTCTGGTACCTGTGGATTGTAGTCTCTCGTCCAACTCTCTAGCCTTCTGCTCTTCCCGTTGCTTTTCCAACTTCTGTGCTTCTTCCAGTGCACGTTGTCTCTCAGCTCTGACATGATCTCTCTTAGTTTGAATAGCAAGTATCCTAGCTGCTTTATCACTGGCTTTTTGTTCCTCAACTAGAGTGACAATTTTTTCAGTTTCAACTTTGATCGATTCATTCGCATTTTCCAACTCTTTAGTCTCATTAGATATTTTGGACTTCAAATAGTCAACCTTTTTGATGTAGCTTTGGATCCGAAACTGTTGTGTATCTTCTCGAAATTTCGTAAAATATTGATCATTACCATCTTTGTAATCTGAAGCATATTTTAAAGCAGATATTCTGAAAGGCAACACACCATATGATGATTTTAATAGAATATTGTTTCTTGAAATTAAAGCCCTTCTATCAAACGGCTCATCTTGAATGTTTTTCAATACCCTTTGAAAGAATTCATCATGGTCAATTTTGATCTTTTCAATGACTTCGGGGGTTTGAACCCTGTTTAGTTTTTCATTACTAGAAGCAATTGAAGTTGTTAAAGTGATTATTCTTTGTCCTATAACATTTAACTCTAATGATTCTTTAAGTTTCTGTTCTTGCATCTTTTCGTAGTACGAGTCAGGGTGAAATGGATACAATTCCTCCCAAGCCTCCGTATCTTCGATATCTGGGAACTCATCTAATGCTAGTGCATTTGGATCCTTTCTTGGTACTCCATCCATCATTTGCAGACGACCGTCATTTACATCAGCGTCTTCTAGAATCTCCTTGTTATTGTTCTCTTTACTATCTTTGGGCTGAGTATCATGTGTAATATCTCCAGTTGGGTCTAGTGTAGCGGAATTTCTGGGGAGACCATTGGGTATTGGTCTATTGTTTTTATCATCACTGATTTCATAATTTACAGCGCTTAAGTCATTACCATTGATTTGAGACACTCTATCAAGTACGGCTGGATTGTCCATATTCTTGCATCTACCAGGGAGTATCTAAACCAGGTGATTCTCTGGGAGTTGAAGTTGTATTTTTTCATGTTATTGTTCTTTTGTTTAAAAGCTGTTTTAGCACTTAATCTATTTTCTCTAGCCCGATTCTCTATTTCGGAGATTAATTTGAATATGGAAATGAACCACTCTACGTATATGTATAAACTAAAATGAAATTAATTCGATTAAACACGTCTTATTGGTCCAACAACGACGAGTAATAATCTATTAGATCATACTCTGTTTGCAAAGTTTCCTCTCTATAAGCAACTCTAATGTCAGGAACATTAGTCTTTTCAACATCATTACCTTCGACACCTTTTAAATCCAAATCACCACCTAACCAGTGTTTCTTAATTGCCTTTTCCCATCCACTTTGAATAACGGAGTTCTTTGCTAGTTCACACATATCAACATTGGATAACTTGTAGATTTGTGCAGCCACTGAATATTCTTCAATCAATGGCTCTCTAGTGTATGAGAATTGTAAAGGATCATCTGTTGACAATGAAACGTTCAAACCTCTTTTGAAGTAATATGGGAATGGATTTTTATCATATGTTAGGAACAAGGCATTATTAGACAAGGGCGACATAGCAATTCCAACTTGATCTAAGTAGTACAAGTATTGAACGAATGGGATCTTTCTTAACAGTATCCCATGAGAAATAGCTTCAGAAGTTAAATAAGCACTGATAAGATGTTCGGGGTCACCGGCTTCACCTGAATGTGGTCTAATGACAAAAGTATTGAAACCTCTTGATGCCCTATAGTTGTTTAGCTGTGATAAGTTAGCGTATAAGTAGTATAAGTAATATGAGTATGGAGGATTTTGAGGAACGTTCCATAAACTTGGAACAGGAAATTTTTTATGAAATCTTCTATCAACTTTTGATTCATCATCAACAGAATCAAACCCAATTACTCTTTGTAAGAACACATACAACTTTGGATTTTTAGATGGATTTTTAGAAACTTCAAACAAAGGTTTGAATAAGTTTCTAATAATATCTTTAAAACTATCAACTTGACCTGTTTTTCTATAGATATCGTACAATCTTGGTACTTGAATTAGCCATCTAACATTGTTACTCAATAGTTTATTATCGATGACCCATGATGCTAGTTTATCCCACTCATCGATTGAACGACCATAAATGGAAATTCTATATTCACACATTTGATATTTTGAATTTTCCAAATCACTGAAAACTTCTCTTGTAATATCAGCAAGATATTTACCATTGATGTAGTTATCTGTCTTTAAGAAAATTTCTCTCAATCTTGATTCTCCAATCGGATTATACTTTAAATTAAACTTATCAAATCTATGGAATGTATCTTTATGAGCATGCATATCTAAAGTATCAATTGATAAGTCATAAGCAGTCAAGTTTAGCGATTGGAAAACTTCCTCTAATGTCAAAACTTTCCCATCTCTGTAGATGACTTTCTCAGTTGGATTATTCTTAATTTTATGTTTAATGAATCTTAACAAATGCTTTTGATTCATACAGGCAGAATGATGAACGTGAGTATCAACTTTTCTAACATTGTAGAAATCTCTATGTGGATTTTTTTTACTGACAGAAGTTTCTTCATAATCGTTCAGCAAGTAGTATAAATTCCATCTTGCCTCCAAGTATTGTAATCTTCTGAAAGCAAACGATTTAGCTGGACCATTTGATGAAATAGTCACAATCTTATCCAAATCAACATAGTAGTCTTTCAAAGTTGGAACATTGTTAACAAGTAAATCACCTTTGGAATCAACGAATTCCAAAACATCATCACCATTCCATTGAATAGAGATATTTTCATCATCTTTTGGAATTTCAACGTCTTGTAATTTGAAAGTTTTAGAATCTGGTTGAACTGAATCTGGTAAAATTCGTTTGTTATTATAAGTTGGTCTTGGTGGATGAGGATATATAGTCCAATCGTCTGAGTTTTTAGGATTTTGTTCGGGTTTTTGTAATGAAATACTTTGATATTTTTCTCTTAAATCACGACATTGTTTAATTTCTGAATACAGTTGAATCAATTCAGGTGATGGAGCTTCTTGAGCACCATGATCGTGTTCACTAATAGCACCCAGCTTGTAAGACGTTGAAACTTTGGATTTCGGTAATGGTGGAAGACGTGCACCTAAAGCTGGAGATTTAGCAGCAGCAGCAGCGGCAGGTGATACTTGACTTTGTGATAGTACTGGAGGCGGTGGTGGATGATGAAAGTTCGCAGATGATGTTCTTGATTTCTTCTTTGGTGTATCCTTTAAAGGAATCTCTTCAAAGGCTCTTAGTTTGGCATCTGTTTCATAGATGTTCTTCTCTTCGGCATAGGTAAAATTGGTGGAGAGTGAATTGTTGACGGCTGTAAAATCGTTATCAGACTCTTCATCAAAATCGTCATCTACAACGGCTTGTGTCTTTTTTGGAAGCTCACCGCTGCTACTAAGACTTTGACCATTAGTATTTGAAGTTGGATTTCTCTCAGTATTTAGAGTCAAGTCTGACAAGTCCCTGGTTAACCCCATTGTGTTTTGTATTAATGTTTATCAGTTATCATAGATCCATCGATAATAGAAGAAAGAAATTTGAAAACGTTTATTATTTTTCTTCTTCCTTCCCATTTCGGATTTACATAATCTTTTCTTTTCTTTTTGGATCTTTTTGACAGATTTTCACTAAATTTCGTCAAAGGTTTCTCCGAGGGCTACTCAATTAGGAAGACAACACATCTAAGACCTTGTGGTTACCCATTGTAAATTTAGCCACTAGTTGGCCATATACTCTATTATTATATACATTGATTATTTCTTGAGCCTCAAAACAGCCAAACACTCAACATGCTTCGTCTGAGGGAAAAAATCGTATCCTTTGATGGTTTTGATTTCATACTTCCCTCCATTGATAGTTAAATTTAAGAAGTACTCCAAATCTCTAGCTTGGCTGAATACATTACATGATATGTAAACTATCAAATCAGGCTTGAATTGGGAAAGTTGATCAAGATATTCATGCGTCGAACCCTTTCTAGGAGGGTCAAGAATGATGATAGTTTCATCTGGTTTTATTCTAGGGTCCAACGCTTTGAAAATCTCCTCTGAAGATCCAAGTATAAATGAGGAATTTTTCAAGTTGTTCAATTCAGCATTCGATTGAGCCATTTCTAAATTCCCTTTGGAAATTTCGATTCCAACTAATCTATCAATATTTGGAGAGAGGGAAATACCGAAAAACCCTGAACCACAATACGTATCTATTAAAACCTTATGATTGGTATCAATAAACTCTTGAATGTTTGATATAAGTGGAGCAAGTATTGAGTTGTTATTTTGGAAAAATTCACCAGCTGGGAATTGAAACTTGAAACCGTTGATCTTTTGTGTAATGATTTCCTTGTGGTCTGTTGTGTAAGCTATCTTGTCGTTTATAGACTTATCTCTTAATAAAATCGTCCCACCTTTCTTATACTTTAAGGCAATTTCTTCAAGCTTGGATCTGTCTTCAGCTAATGCTTTATTTAGCACTGGAGTAGCAATTTCACAAGATCTCAAATCAAACATACCTCTGCCATGTGCAGTTTTTTCAAAACCTATTCTTATGTCAGATTTATTACTGTTGAAATGTGGAGTTATTTTACTTCTATAACCATATTGCTTGGGAGATCCAAGCGTGGCTTCAACTGGTAATTCATCAGGGTTAAAATTATACCTTTTATAGGCATTTTTAACAGTCTGAGTCTTGAATTCTAATTGGTCGTCATATGACATCATCTGTAATTGACAACCAGAACAAGATCCAAATTCTTTGCATTTCACCAAATGATCTTTCCTTAGATCAGACGACTTGATGATTTGTAACGCGAATGCCTCAGCATAATCTTGATGGTGGAAACCAACTTTGATCCGTACTGTATCACCGGTAGTGACAAATGGGATTACAACAATAATATTATCCATGTTGTTAACTTCAGATGATATCAATGCCATACCTTGCCCGTTACTGTTCATTTCTAAAATTTCTACACCATCGACTATCCTGTAGTTCGATTTGTTGCCATAGTGGGAAATCAATGAATCTGGAATAGCAGCATTGATGCCATGCTTTGATGCAAACAATGATACTTCATATGCCAATACACCTTGTGCAGACGTAGGCTCAATAGGACCTGCAGATCTTCTCCTAGGCTTGTGTTTTTTACTTCTGGTGCTCGTGACTGGTTGAGATCTTGGTAGATGATCATCGATACTGAGGTTATTGTTTCTATTCAGATATGGTGGGGTTATTATGTTACTTGATTGGTACTTGTGAAATAGTTCAATAAGCGAAAAGGCTGCTTTAGATGAGGTGGAGAAGGTTAATTTGTTGGGAGTGAAAAACGAGTATGAGCTTCGTACTAATGCTGTTGAACGTATCAGAGAACAAGTTGTCATATCATATGTGTCATTTACTGGTATAAGTTCAGGTAGAGATTCTTACCCATTGCAAAAAAAGCTCTCTTTTATACTTAATCCCATCTCATCTCATCTCATTTAAATTTTTTTCAAAAGAAGAGTTCCCGGCGAGTAAAAGAAAATAGCTAAACGTAAAGGAACTCTATTATAAAGGAAAAGTAGAGCCCTATTACCTCAAAATAGTCATATGAGACTAAGAGACAAAAGTTGCGCTTATGAGATCCAGCTTACTTCATGATCCTATAATTATTAAATTCATACACATCTAAATGACAAGAATTTTTTCTTTTTACTCGTTGGCTTTGTGCAATCGAAAAACATGCTTTCTCAGAGGCTAACTAAACTAACTCTGCAACGAAAAAAGTCAATGAATCTGATGAAAATCAATTCAAAATTTTGGTTTATGAATGAGTAAATTAGTAAGTAATATGCAGGCTGAAAAGGATGGCTAATATCGACTGGTCATTCAAATGACAGAATAATACAACAGACAAAAATCTATACAACTTTTGTCTGAACATTAAAGCCCTCGACTAAAGCTACACCTGGTGGTGATAGTGAGAAAATCACAATATGTACTAATCATAAATGTATAAAAGGGTATTTGCAAACACATAAATCTTGGGTCGATCAGACATTACATCAGACCTTAGAATGTAACAAACCTTACTGGAGGATTTGCAGAAGGGCAATGTACTTAAACATTGAAGATAAAAAAATCGATTGATAACACTTGTTTGAAAGTGAACATACACGCCACTAAAACGAAAACGTTTAGGCTATTTGTAGTCACGAAATCAAAATCAAACAAAACAGAGCAAGAAACTTGAGGCAATGGCAAAGAATGAAACACCAATAGAGAAGTCTTTATTGGCAGCACCTTCGAAAGTTGAAATAACTGCAGTTTGTGGGTTGAATGAACCAGAAGAAGAAGAAGAAGAAGAAGACAAAGACGAAGCGAAGGTTGTAGTTGAGGCTCCAGAGTTAGCTGGGACAACTTGGGTATCAATTAAAGTGACAGTAGATGTAGTGTCTTCGTCATTTAATCCTGTTGGTGCGGCACCAGCTGTTGCGGTAGTACCAGTAACTGAAGAACCAGCACCTTCAACAATAGCTAAAGTAGCAGAGGTTCCAATTGTGACACCTTCAGGTATGTTTATCAATGAGGCAGATTCTACACCAGACAAGAATTTGTTGGTGGTGGTAGCAGCTGTGGAATCGGCGGAACCATAAGTGGTAGTGGCACCAACATTGGCAGTTGTAACATCTCCTGAACCACCGTTAGATGTTTCAATAGCAAAAGTCGATGTTAATGAGACAACTTGACCGTTAGAAGCGGTAGAAACATATGTGACAGTGGAAGAAGCTTTAGTGGCAGCTTGAGTGGTTTCACATGGAACTGTGGTTGTCAATGTCACCACTGAGTTTGACTTAGTGGTGGTGATAGTTGTAACAACACCACTGGTAACAGCTTCTGAACAGACGTTCGAGCTACAACTGGTGATGGTGTAAACCACAGTCGATTGCTCACCTTCAGTGACAGTAGAGGTAATTTGAGCTCCCGATGCAGCACTGGTTCCAGAGACAGCACCTGAAGTTTGAGTTACACCAGATTCAGTACCAGAAGTTACACCGGTAGTTGAGCTGGCTGTGTTAGCACCAGATGAGCCTTGGCCTGCAGTTGATGCTGCTGTGGTTGTTGAAGATGAGGTTGAAGTAACTGATGAGGATGAGGTTAATGTGGTAGCAGCAGAAGTTTCAGCTCCTGAAGCAGTGACTGTAACTGTTGCAGTTAATGTAAAGGTTTCAACTGCTCTCTTTACAATGTTACCACTTTGTTCTGGTGAGACGTAAACGACAGCAACGTATTCACCTGGGCTCACGGTTTCACCACCAACAAATCCTGCTTCGATAACATCGTTAGCTCCGACTCTTTGAGTGAAGTCAAACTGAATATCATTCTCATTTGCTGAGGAAGTATAGTGGTTAGCAGAAGCAGCAATACTGTTCAAATGGATATAGAAGTCTGCTGGTGACCATGGGAAATCATGACGACCATTGAAAGCTCCAAATGGACCAAATCTACCACGAACTCTCAAACGGAAACCAGGTCTTCTACCATGGAAGAAGCCTTCGAAAGAGATATCTGAAGCTTCAGGGGTAGGAACTGCTGAAGATGAGACAGTGGTAGAGCTTAAGGCAGTTGTGGAGGAGAAACCTGAAGAGGTTGTGCTGTTACCATAATAAACCGAGCTGTATGTAGAACTTGTCAATGTTAGATAAGTTGACGAAGCACCCGATGAAACTGATGAAACACCGAATGTTACCGATGAAGCACCAGATGTTATTGATGAAGACAAAACATCGACTGATTCTGATGAAATACCATCAGAGGTTGATAAAGCATCAGAAGTAACAGACGAGGAGCCGGATGAGACAGTTGAAGATGAGGCGCCGAATGAGATAGATGAAGATGGCGCACCAGATGTGACTGATGAAGCATCAGAGGTAACTAATGAAGCACCGGATGAAACTGATGAGGATGAAGCGTCAACTGAAATTGAAACTGATGAAATTGATGAGGATGAAGCGTCAACTGAAGTTGAAACTGATGAAGGTGAAGTACCGGATGAGACTGATGAAGATGAAGCACCGAAGGAGGCTGAAGAAGAACTGTCAGAAAGTGATGAAGTTTCAGAGAAAGCACTTTGGGAGAATTCAGAGGAGGAGCTTGAAAGCGTCTCAGCTGATACACTTGATGATAAAACGGAAGATTCACTTGATGGGACGCCACTTGATGCAGCTAAGGAAGATGCATCTGAAGATGAGGATTCCACAGATGATGAGGCACCTGCGGAGGAAATGGTAGATGAATCTCCCACTGAGGATGAGGCTTCAGCTGAGGAAGCAAAAGATGATGATTCAACCGAGGAAGCAATAGATGATGATTCAATTGAGGAGGCAAAAGATGATGATTCAACTGAAGAGGATGCACCGGCAGATGAGGCACTTGATGCGATGGACGACAAGGAACTGACTGACGAAGAACTAACTGACGAAGAGCTCACTTCAGGTGTCCATGCAGGATAATCCAAGGTTCCTCCCACTGCAACATCTGCTGAAATAATATAGGAACCAGCCCTGACTTGCTTGTTCAAGGTATAAGTATTCGAGGTACCGTCAGCGAAGTTCACAACAACAGTAAAACTTCCTTCAAAGGTGGTAGCCCATGAAATAGCTTTGATACCGGTTACTTGGTAGATTAAGACTTGAGAAACATCTCTTTTGGTAGCTATAGTGTTATCAGCAGGCGACAAAGAACCTGTGAAGGTCTTTGAGACACTGGACAAAGAACAAGAACCAGTCACAGAAGCTTCAGATACGGCTGCTCTACTTAGAGATTGGCCAAAGATATCAAGATCATCGGAGACATAGAATCCACTTTCAGAACAGTCGATTGACCATCTGTTCCAGCCTTGAGAACCAGAAACTTGAACTGATGTAAAATCACCAATCTCAGCAGGAATATAGATATCCCAAGATGGACCGGCTTCGCTATTGGCCCAACCAAAGATGGTAGGTTCAGCTTCCTTAACACCACGGAATTCTAGTTCAGAGCTAATAACACGTGAAACTGTGAGGAAATCGTAAGACTTCACACTAGGTTCGGTGATTTGAGCCTTAGCTGCCTCTGTCAGTTTCAATGTTATAGCAAACTCACCAAACACATCTTTATGAACAGTGATAAAGTAGTCAAATTTGATAGTGACTAATCTGGTCGTGGAGTCGAATGTCACGTATGCAGCTCTACCACCAGTATATTGAAGAGCACCGTTAGTAGCAACTTGCTCAAATTCTTCTGGGACACGGAATTGGATAACTGTGCCTTCTTTTTGTTTCTTGTCAACGGCAAATCTAACATATAATGCTAACCAATCATCAACTGAGTCAATGACATTAGTTCTGGTATTGGTGTAGTACTTAGCACCATCGTATAGCACTAATTCTTCAATACCATCGTAACCTGATGGTGTGACAATAGCAGCAGTAGTACTTGATGAAGCAGTGGAAGTGCTTGAAGAGGAAGAAGAGGCAGTTGTAGAACTTGAAGAGACGACGGATGAAACGGCAAGTGAGGATGCAATGGAGGAAGAGCCTTCGACAGAGGAAGATTCAGTGGATGATGAGCCTTCAATTGAGGAGGATGAAAAGGAACTGCTTGACGAAGAGCTCACTTCAGGTGTCCATGCTGGATAATCCAAGGTACCACTCACTGCAATGTCTGCTGCGATAACATAGGAAGTAGCTCTGACCTGCTTATTCAAAGTATAGGTATTTGAGGAACCATCAGCGAAGTTCACAACAACAGTGAAACTTCCTTCGAAGGTGGTTGCCCATGAAATAGCTTTGATACCGGTGACTTGGTAGATTAAGACTTGAGAAACATCTCTTTTGGTAGCTATAGTGTTATCAGCAGGTGACAAAGAACCTGTGAAGGTCTTTGAGACACTGGACAAAGAACAAGAACCAGTCACAGAAGCTTCAGATACGGCTGCTCTACTTAGAGATTGGCCAAAGATATCAAGATCATCGGAAACATAGAATCCACTTTCAGAACAGTCGATTGACCATCTGTTCCAACCTTGAGAACCAGAAACTTGAACTGATGTAAAATCACCAATCTCAGCAGGAATATAAATATCCCAAGATGGACCGGCTTCGCTATTGGCCCAACCAAAGATGGTAGGTTCAGCTTCCTTAACACCACGGAATTCTAGTTCAGAGCTAATAACACGTGAAACTGTGAGGAAGTCGTAAGATTTGATACTAGGTTCGGTGATTTGAGCCTTAGCTGCCTCTGTCAATTTCAATGTTAGAGCAAACTCACCGAACACATCTTTATGAACAGTGATAAAGTAGTCAAATTTGATAGTGACTAATCTGGTCGTGGAGTCGAATGTCACGTATGCAGCTCTACCACCAGTATATTGAAGAGCACCGTTAGTAGCAACTTGCTCAAATTCTTCTGGGACACGGAATTGAATAACTGTGCCTTCTTTTTGTTTCTTGTCAACAGCAAATCTAACATATAGTGCTAACCAATCATCAACTGAGTCAACGACATTAGTTCTGGTATTGGTGTAGTACTTAGCACCATCGTATAGCACTAATTCTTCAATACCATCGTAACCTGATGGTGTGACAATAGCAGCAGTAGTACTTGATGAAATAGTGGAAGTGCTCGAAGAAGAAGAAGAGGCGGTTGTAGAAATTGAAGAGATGACGGATGAAACGGCAGATGAGGATACAATGGAGGATGAGCCTTCAATTGAGGAGGATAAAAAGGAACTGCTTGACGAAGAGCTCACTTCAGGTGTCCATGCTGGATAATCCAAGGTACCACTCACTGCAATGTCTGCTGCGATAACATAGGAAGTAGCTCTGACCTGCTTATTCAAAGTGTAGGTATTTGAGGAACCATCAGCGAAGTTCACAACAACAGTGAAACTTCCTTCGAAGGTGGTTGCCCATGAAATAGCTTTGATACCGGTGACTTGGTAGATTAAGACTTGAGAAACATCTCTTTTGGTAGCTATAGTGTTATCAGCAGGCGACAAAGAACCTGTGAAGGTCTTTGAGACACTGGACAAAGAACAAGAACCGGTCACAGAAGCTTCAGATACGGCTGCTCTACTTAGAGATTGGCCAAAGATATCAAGATCATCGGACACATAGAATCCACTTTCAGAACAGTCGATTGACCATCTGTTCCAGCCTTGAGAACCAGAAACTTGAACTGATGTAAAATCACCAATCTCAGCAGGAATATAAATATCCCAAGATGGACCGGCTTCGCTATTGGCCCAACCAAAGATGGTAGGTTCAGCTTCCTTAACACCACGGAATTCTAATTGAGAGCTAATAACACGTGAAACTGTGAGGAAGTCATAGGATTTGATACTAGGTTCAGTGATTTGAGCTTTAGCTGCCTCTGTCAATTTCAATGTTAGAGCAAACTCACCAAACACATCTTTATGAACAGTGATAAAGTAGTCAAATTTGATAGTGACTAATCTGGTCGTGGAGTCGAATGTCACGTATGCAGCTCTACCACCAGTATATTGAAGAGCACCGTTAGTAGCAACTTGCTCAAATTCTTCTGGGACACGGAATTGGATAACTGTGCCTTCTTTTTGTTTCTTGTCAACAGCAAATCTAACATATAGTGCTAACCAATCATCAACTGAGTCAACGACATTAGTTTTGGTATTGGTGTAGTACTTAGCACCATCATATAGCACTAATTCTTCAATACCATCGTAACCTGATGGTGTGACAATAGCAGCAGTAGTACTTGATGAAATAGTGGAAGTGCTTGAAGAAGAAGAAGAAGCAGTTGTAGAACTTGAAGATACAACAGATAGAGCAACAGAGGATGAAGTTCCGGAAGCTGATGTACTCGATGAAGACTTGGAGGATAAATTTGAGGATATATCAGTCGAGGACTCACTTGATGTTGAGGAGGAAAGTGAAGAAGGACTAGAGATTTGGGAGCTGATCGAGGATGCAGAGGATGATTCACTAGAAGACTCACTAGATGAGCTCTCCTCCACATACTTCGAGTTGACAATGCTAACTGGAACTGACAGATATCTTTGCCAGTCCTCTTTGACATTTGGATTACCAAACATCTTCAAGACTCTAACTAAAACTCTATAATCACCTGGTGGAACCTCGGAGGTATCATTGAATCTTTGCGCAGCATTGTAACCAAGGGAGCTGAATCTTGGAGCATCAAGGATTGGGAAAGTAGTTCTAGCTCCTGTAATACCTTCAGTACTTTGTGCACTTCCTTTAAAGTGTACACTGTTTTCAGGGTATGCAAAATCAGCGTCAATATCGTATTCCGTATCAACCAAATCGATTGATAGGTATTTAGTACCATATCTAAGACTATAGTAGACACGAGGTGGGGTTTGAGAAATGTCAATTGGTTCAGGTTGTTGTGAATAGGCGTATAAGTAACCTGACGTGGAGTTCAAGTATAAGAAAAGTGGTGTATCCTGAAGTGGTGTCCACTCGTAAGTATCGACTTGAACACCCATGTATGGAACAGCGATATGTTCACCGTTGTCACCTTCGAATTCAATTCTTCCTTGGAAAATTGGATCATTCACTTCACTTTCAGGTGGAGTGATTGTGACTGTAACAGAACCAGTTTCACCTGCAGCTAATGTCAACTCTTGGGTAGAGTATTCAATTGTAGCAGCAGATTGATCATTAGGTGGAAAGTTAACAGGAATGTATAGATCCTCGTCTCTAGATTGTAAAGTGCTACCATGTTTATGACTAATTAGATAGGAGACAGATTCCGTGTTTGAATTTTGAATAATGATTTCGAATTCATTCACTCTATTGGCTGTGTCGTTCAAGTTTAAGTGGTAGTCGGATAGCAAATGTGTTTTATAACTAATGGCTTTATAGGCATCGACCAACCCACTACCTTGCTGGACTAATGGATGATAAGCTGCTTCATCAACAGTTTTTGCAATTGGATCATATTTTGGTAATAGTTTAGCTGTGGCAACTAATCTTTGTTTGATCTCTTCAGTGCTTGCTCCTGGGAAAACTTGTCTGTACAGAGCAACAACACCAGCAAGGTAAGGAGCAGCGAATGAGGTACCGGAAGCAATAGACCAGGCACCATCTTGAGTACCACCAAGAACCTTACCACCTGGAGCAGCAAGGGTAGGGAAAAAATCATTTTGGAAAGTTGGACCATAAGATGAATAGTATGAGACTTGACCAGCACCTACTTGTGTTGATTCGTAGGCATCAGCTGGATCAGAGGAATCAAAGATAGCTTCAACTGTAAGACCATCTGCAACTATTGCTTGGACCCATTTACCATCAGCTTCTTCAATAATAGCGAATAACTCTAGAGAACGGTATGATGAAAGATCACCCCAGTCTAACAAATCTTGGCCATATGAGTTGTAACGAATGACATACTTCCATGCATCATAACCTTGAGGTTCACTATTTGAATAACAAATACCTCTTCTAGCAACAATGAGTTCAGATGTTACTTCACCGGTATAATCAAAACAACCAACAGCGATGGTGGAGAAATCAATTTTAATTGGACCACCAGAGTACGAGGATTGTTTACCCCTTTGAGTATAGTAGTAAGTAGAATATTCAGAACCGTTGGAGGCTCTAAATGTCAAAGGATATCTAACTCCTTGAGTAGAATCAACAGAACCAACTGAGATGGATTTTGTTGAGGAAGCACCATTAGAAGAATAGAAAGGACCTGTGTCTCCAGCGTTACCGGCAGCCCAGACGACTGGAACACCATCTTCTGAGATAGCGTCTGATAATTTAGCAAGAGGGGAATCGCTATAACCAGTATTTGCACCTAATGACAAATTGATGACATCAGGTCTTTCAAGAGCTGCATCAGCCATAGCTTTCATAATAATATCAGTAGCAGCACCATCATTACAGCCAAAAATTCTGTAGGCTAGAATTTTAGCTTCTGGGGCAACACCGGTAAAATCTCTAGTTTCACCAACAATGACGGAGGCAACAAAACTACCATGACCTAAACAATCCTGTGGATCGTCATCTTCTACAATGGAACTTGGATCAGCATAGTTATAATTATCACCAACGTAATCATGACCACCAATAACTTTGAAACCTGGACCTAATCCACCACCTAAGCCATCTAGGTTATAGTTAATACCGGAATCGATAATGGCAATAACTTTACCTTCACCAGCGATACCTTCTTCGTGTAGTTTATCAACACCAGTGACAGAATGTGGGTTCCAGTCTGAAACTTGATTAGTAACAAAAGTACCAAAATCACCAATTGTTAAAAGTTGGACAGGGGAAACACTATGAACGAAACTTAAGGACAAAAGTTCAGAAAAGGTTTGATTTGTGGCATCTTCAACAGCAATAGAACTACCTGTGAAATATTGAGAGTTTAGGTCATTAACCAATGAAGCTGTATAACCTAAATCATTTGAGATTCTCTCAACCGATTCATCAGCACTTATACCAGAATCGTATTCGATAATGAAACGACCTGGAATAACACTAGGAAGCTCATTAACTGAATAAGCACCTTCGTTGTTTTGATCCACTTCAAAAGCGGCATTGATAACAGCTGGAAATGCCGCTATCAACGATGTAACCAATTTCTTAGTCAACCACATTATTCTAATAAGCGTGCAACTTAAGAGTAATGTAAGTGAATAAAGGAGTGGACAGTTTTTTGCCTGAAACGAATGACTAGACTAGAACTTGGTTACTTATGTTAAATTGTATCAAGAACAAATTAATAGGACTTCACATTTGATCTAAGCAGGATTCGAGTTCACATTTATAGGAATCAGAGAAGTTCAAAGAAATACCAGAAAATAAAACAGGACCGGTGGCACTGTACAGTGAACATGTGAGCGATGAGTAGGATCATGATCATATCATTACGAAAACGCGTCTTCAAATTTTTTTAGGAGAAGCTCATGGCTTTCTCCAGTGATTTAGCTCAAATCTGTGCAACGTGCATCGAATCAGACTAACAACGTATCATCCAACTCAACGAACTGTGCATTCATCAGCAGCAATATTAAGAACAACAGCAGCTAAAAGAAGAATAAAGATAGAGGAGAAATCTGGGTGCCAATTTTAAAAAAGTCGAGAACATTCTTGTTCAAATAGGCGCCATGGTCTGAGTTAGGGGCATCGGGACCAAGAATGAATTGAATCCACAAGCGTGACTGTACCTAATACCAGAGTGATATCCAGTAAAATATTACGTATTCTTAAAAAGAAGTATGCTGAAGAATAAAAAGATTATTTATTTTTCTATGAAGATCAAATTGATAGTGCAGGCGCGACTATGCAGCTCGAAAAAAAATTCTTCTTTAAACGCTGATTCTGCATTGGTCTAGCGAAAAGGGACCTCAAAAAATTTAAAAATTCGGTCTCATTAGGATATACAACGCGATCTAAAATCTGTTTTGTAATGCAAAAAAAATAAAGAAACATTGAAAACCGCAAATACCGATAAATCAGAGACAATTTTTAAGGGTTTTAAACTAAACAATAAGAATAATATCTGTGAGGAAAAGCAGGGTGTGCTTCCTAGACTTTGAACTGTAAGACTGAATAGTCATAGTGTGTTCAAGTCTTATAATTTTAATATACAAGAGTTTGATTGGGGCGCTAACACCTTGCAACTTTACATATAATATAATAAAGTTTAGGGACTTATCGTTTTCAAATTTTAATGTAGGAATTAAAATTGAGGTTGTTTTCTCGGTAAAAGATTTTCTTAATTTTAGCGATTCTGGCTATTTTGAAAAGGAAAAAGATGTGTTTCCGAGGATTTTGGACTCTGGTTTTCACAGTCTAAGCATTGTAAATCAAAGCGTTTCAACAAAGGTGGTGGTGGCTTTTGATTCTGTGAGTAACGCCTCGCGACTTGCAGTGCCTGGAGAGGCTTGTACTTGTCAAAGGTTAGGCTTTTTCTCTATACAATAGGGCGAACCTATAGTAGCCGTAGATTCACCACCCACTTTGTCTAATGGGGCTCAAGGAATAGCCTAATTCATCTTTGTTACATCTAGGAAAGTTGGTATGTTCTTGATACACCTTAAAACATAAGCCGAGCTCTTGTTGTTTGATCCTAGAGAAACATTCGAAAGGCGGAGTAATAGTTTGCCAATTAATTGCTATCAACATTCTTAATGGGAACCAAAAAAAAAAATAAGGTGTGCTTAAGGACTTTTTTGGTTAGCATATCTTCTTGCATGTATTGTATCGGAGATGAAGAATAGTTTTGGCTTGTACTAAAAAAAAAAATTGCAGGAGTAGAACTATCAAGATTATCTATACAATCAACGGACAAGAGTTCGTTTTTTTAGTTTACATCTAGTGCTTACTTACACCTCGTGCATTTAAGCACTTCCAGGAGCATATTATTGAAAGAAAATTCATCGAGAATCGTGTTTACCGAGTAAATTTGTTGATCAATACAACGGATTTAGTCTAGAACAATTGTGCAGCTATTAAGATCTTTAGTGAATGATCATCCTACGCCGCTAAAGTACAATAGAATGAAAATGTTGAGCTAAATAGCCAAGCCTTTTCAAAAGCGGATATGGACTCCATATCACACGGTATGATCTAATTTTGAAAAGCGTTAGTACAATTTTCATTATATGGTATATATATATATAAAAATTAAGTCCCACTGGGTAAGTTTTCCAACCTAATTTGCATACAACCATTTGCGAATGAATCAACACTGATCCTTCACATTACTCGCTAGATTAATAAACAACTCAGCCAATCACGTTTTCCTCAATTCAGCCCGATCATAAGGCTCTTCATAATCTAGCTGAAATTGTTATTGATCAAATATTTTGACTCAGTCTCAATATTAGTGTATATAACTTATGTAGAAATTTTATCCAACTAATATAGCTTTTAGCAAATAGCTATATATTACTTAAGACCCTCGAATATATCTTACTACTAAGTTAGATTTTAGTGTTGAGCAACAGCGTGAAATTCCACATAACTACCAATCATTTTGTTAAATAACATATTTACAAAAGTTCCCTTTGGTGCAGCGACTTAGGCATAAAAATTACGGTGATAAAGACACTATTCTATCGCCAATTTTAAAGTATTTTTCGGTTGACACAAAAAAAAGATGGCTGCCAAGTTTCAATCAAGATATTCCGTAGACCTAGTTAATACTCGAACAATTGTTCACTTTACTTATACTTATCAGCTTTACAACTTTTATCCATAGACTCAGGACGATATTTCTAAAGCACAGACACTTAAAATCCAATTCATTATGTCTACAACCTCAGCTGTGGTTGCTCAACCTGGTGCTAAATCCCCCCTTTTCAAAACTATCTCTCTTCAGCCAGCAAAGGAATCTGAAATTCAGTTGAAAGTTTTAGGTACTGCCATCCATCATTTAGTTAGAGCCAGAGCCTCTGGTTCCCATTATTCTGTTAAAAATTCTGATAAAACAACTGGTACTGATACAGATAGACCAATTGGAGTTGATGGTGTTGGTATAGATTTAAAAACTTCCAAGTTATATTACTTTGTAACTTTTGATCCTGAAAATGGCTCTTTCCAAAAGATCATCAATGTGAAGAAATCCGATGTGTATCAATTACCTAGTGATATAGATGTTGATAATAAAAAAGCCATTGGTAAAGTTGCAATCTTGGCAAACTCTGCAATGGCATCACATTTGGCTCTTGGTGCAAGATTGAATTTGAAACCAGGTTTCACTGTCGCTATAAACGGTGTGACTGGATCTGCCGGTAAACTAGCTATTGATATTGCAAGAATCAGTTATGGAGCTTCCAAAATAATTGGAGTAGGTAGAGCACTCTCACCTTTGAAAAGACTGAAAGAGGTGAAAGTTTTGGATGATATTATTGCCGTTGATGAAGAGACTGATGATGAAATCAAAAAAAAATTGAATAATTTCAATGTTGATGTCGTATTAGATTATACATGGGGTGAACAAGCTTTGAAATTACTTCAGCTTTTAATCGATTCGAGAAGTGATTCTTCAAGACTGTTAAGTTGGGTTCAAATTGGTCAAATTGGAGGAGGTATTGTTAACCTCCCAGGTGGTGTTTTGAGAAGTAATAATCTTACTATCCTAGGAAGCGGGTTAGGGTCATTTGAAAAGGAAAGAGGAGATGCTGTATTTCAACAATTAGTCAAAGAGTTGGCACATAACATAATCGCATCAGATTCATATGCGTCTATTGATATTGCAAATGCGAAAGATATAGAGCTGGAATGGGATAGTTGGGACCCAAGCAATAGAAAGCTCTTTTACTTTGAATGATTATGATAATTTCGAACTTGGCCTAATTTAAACCATGTATATCTATATACATGTACTATACAGGTTTCTATATACCAAAACCAAATGGATATCTTTCATATGTACAAATAAATAATTATTCCCATCACCCTCCTCTCTAATCGATGGTACTTTCTAAGCCACCTTTTCTATCACGTTGTCTTTGCTTTTTAGAGTTGTTGAAAGTTGCTGTGTATAAATTAATCATATTCTCTGGACTATCTTCATCTTCTGAAGTTGATAAAATTTTAACTGCTCTTTTCTCCAACTCTTTTCTATCCTCTTTATCTTTCAACTTTCTTACTTTCCTTTGACGTGACAATAGTTCCTTTTCATAATTCTCCAATTTTTCATTCAATCCTTCGTTTTGATTGGATCTACTTAAAAGTTTAGTCTTTGCATCTAGTCCCCATAAATCACCAGAATGTGCCTTTCTAGCATCATAGTATGTATCCTTATTGAAAGATTTGGATACCGTCCATTTTTCAATCTCACCACTTGCAGTACAAGCTTCGAATGTGACATGACCTTTTCTCTTTAAAGGTTGTCTCATTATGCGTGGCCAGCTTGAAACATCTTCATGAACGACACCTAAGGAATCGTTAAAATCATCAATCTCACGACGTTGATCAATTGAATCTAAAGTGGTTGGATCGTTTGCACTTCTTTGGACGATCAAGTAAGAGTAATTGGTGATTTCATAGTTGTTTGAAAATTCTCTACCACTTGAATTACCTTTACCCCTTCCTGGTGAAACTTCGGACTTTGTTTCCCATTTTGAAGATAAGACTTTCCCTCTTTTCAATTCTAATAGATATCTTGGTCTTTCTAGTGATGTTTCATAATGACACCAGTTAAGTTTCTTACCTGTTGGATATCCATAATACTGAGGCTTTAATGTTTGCAACGGACATTTCTTATGATGAGAGCATGGTGCAATAATGGATAAATGATAATCAACCCTATTTTTATCAGCTGCATCATCAGTTTCGTGATCAAATTTCAATTCATTTTCAGAAACTTCACCATACTTTGCTATCAATTCCTTTTCGAGCTCACCAATATCTTCAAGTGTTTCCAATCCTTCGTATCCAAATTTCTTCTCTTCTGCATCTTCCAATTCTTCAAATTGCTCAACTTGGCTAACACGCTCTAGCATTCTTTTGTTACTCTTTACGGTGGATCCTTTGATATATGGTCTTGGAATCTTCCCCTTTTCAGATTCAAATCTCTCTGGTCTCACCATGATTTGTCTTGCTCTAGCAATGTTCTCAAACCCTAATGGTGTACCTCTCTCAACTAATACCAAAATTCCATTTGGTTCCAAAGCTTTCAAAAGTACATCAACGTTCTCATCAACTTGATAGGGAAATCTACCGTGGTCTTGTAATAATTGATGATGAGCAATGATCAAATCATATTTTTTGCCTGGTTTGATAGAGTTTGCCAACTTAGTTCTAATCTTTATTTTGTGAGTCTTGACCTCACCAATGAAATCATCAGATAATGCATCTTTATCTAAACCTTCTAAGTTCTCTTGCTCAACCATCAAATCCTCAATGTTCCCTGGGTATTCGTTGATCTGCCTGGACAACAACAACTTGGCTCTATCCTGCATTTGTTCATGGCCCAGAATCACAGCATCTTTAATTTTTGGTCTAAAAGTATCACCCTTTAGCTCATTCAATGCTATCATACCAGTTGCTGGACCATATCCAACATCTAGAACTTTCTCTGGGCTGAAGTCTGGATTTCTCTTGAATAGCTCAGTTAATACTCTATATGATGAAGCATAGTTTTGTGCAAAAAAGGCAGCAATATGAGTGTCCACTTCGTGATATTTCTCAGTAGGTCTATACAGTTTTTCTTCGTTTAACTTAACGTATGACTGAGCAACATCGAACTTCATGATCTTTGGTAACTTTGTACCTAACATGTGATTGTAAATGGTTTTGGAGATTCTTTCTGGTATCTTGATTTGCTTTCTGTTCATCATACCTTGTAAAGTCTTTGGTTGTACTTTAGACTCTTGAGAGCTTAGGCCGGGTTCAGGTAATTGGTCTAAATCATCCGACTTGGGTATCTTACTACTATTGATGTATGTCTCATAGTATTCCTCTCTCGGTATAACTTTTATTTTTGGGGTTTCATCCTCGTGTACTTCTTGATAGTAGTTCTTCACCAGTTGACCGAATGCCTCTGTATCTTTCTTATATGGGAATGGTAAAGAGGAGTTGGGTATAAATGCGTGGTCAGCATTACTTGAATCTCCAATATTGTCCCACGATGATCTACTAGATCCTTTTGAAGATTTATAAGTAGAGTTCAGCCTTATCAGTGTAAGACTTCTCCTACTCCACAATCGAAGCATTGTACGTTATTATCTGATGATAAGGTACAAATGGGATCAAATAATGTTAATAGGATCTTGAAGAGTTTTTCATTTCACTAATAATGTATTAGTATTTACTCGTTTTTCATTTGACACTTAAAATTTTCCTCTTTTTTTAACCTCATCGTCTTAAAATCGGTATCGGGGCAACAGAAATATAAATGTGACAAAAAAAAAAAAATCTACAGAAAATTGAACTTTTAAATAAAAACAAAAGCGTGATTTTCCAATTATACAAAAACTTTTTAAATCACTTTAGTATACAGATGTTAGGAAGTCTTGTAAAAATCACAAGGAACTGGTAGGGGTATTAGTAACTAATAACTTCTTCTTCAATGTCAAAATCTCTTGTTTGAGCTCATCATTATCCTGTTTGGTGATGAACAACTCTGCTTGAAGATCTCTAATTTTCAAATTGTAGTGTTCATTTTCCATATCATCTTCACTTTCCAACTTTTCTTCAATAGAACCCCCGAACTTGTCCCTTTTATATTCGTTGATGATTGGAGTAGCATTTCTTGGTGATTTCTTAGCATTGAAAATTTTTAACTCATCAATTTCTTGTTGTAACTTCTTTGAGATTTCCTTTTGTTTAGCTAACTCACTTTGTGAAATTTGTAAAGCTCTTGATGAATTTTTAACGGAATGGATAGAATCTTTGTAATTCTCTTCAATCTTGGATAATTCAACAATTCTAGCTTTTAAAATCTCAATGTCTGAGCTTTTAGCTTTGAGTTCTTCAACTTCGGAATACAACGATTTGTTAGTGGAATTGGCCTCTTCGTTCTCTTTTAGTAGTTCATCAATTTGAAGGCGTAGATTTGTTGTGAGATCATCTGTTTTTCCAAATTGTTCGCCACTTTGTAGACTTTTTGTAGCAACTTCACCAGTTTCAGGATCTTTGGTGATATATTTACTTAGGAAAGAATCCAATCCACTGGTTAACTTTCTGATATCGTTATCACTTTCATTGTCAATCGATCTTGAAGTCTCTCTCTCTGCGAGTTCACCCAATTTTGATTCTAGTGAATCATGCTTCAGTTTCAGTTCATCGTACTTGAACTTCCAATCCTCTTGTTCTTTCAACTTGCGTGAATTATTTTCGAGTTGAGATTCTTGTTTTTTAATGATAGCGTTTAGTTTCTGAAGATCAATCAAATTAGAACTGAATATCGGTTCAATTTCATTTAGTTTGGACTTAAGAATAGAATGCTCGTTGCTTAAAATTTGATGATCTGTGTTCAATCTGATGTGCTTTCTTTTAATATCACTGTCAGTTTCGATAGTTTCGTCATCTTTCTTTTCAGATTCCAACCCACGTGAATTGACTGCATTATTTTCAAGTTTTTGCTTCAACTCTTTATTTTCCAACTCCAACAATTTAACTTTTTGACTAGCACTCTTGGCTTGTTCATTTGTTCTAATTTTTAACTGTTCCAACTCTGAAGATAATGAACTGATAACGGTCTTAAATTCTTCTCTTTCATCTTTACTTCCTCTAGCAACGTCATCTGCTGCTGAAACTTTATTGGAGGAATTTGTTGAAAATGCACCAGGAATATCCCTAAGGCTTGAATGCCTGTCATTAACTGAATAAGCAGTATCCTCACTATTTACGTCAGAAGAACCTGTTAGTTTATTTTTCACAAATGCAGCAGCACCAGCAAGGCCGATACCAGCAGCACCAGCCTCTGTGGCTGATGTTGAGGAAAATGGCTGTTTATTCACATTCTTGTTACCGATAGCTTCTCCTCCTGCATTTGAAGACTGCTTGAGTTCTCTATCTTTAACTTCATGTGAATCCAAATCTGCAGATGAGTTAAAACCAGAATTCAAAACATTTTGAACAGACGATGTTTCTTTGTTACTAAGAGCTGAATCATCTCTAGGCAAAGGTTCCTCCTCTTTGTTATAGCCTGTATTGCTATCAAAAGAGCCATCATTCCCACGGATTGGATATTCATCCTCCCTTTCATTCAAATTCGTAACAGATTCGTCGTTTGAGACATAGTTGTCCAAAAAATCTGAACTTCTTGCATTGTCATTCAAATAAGCTGTGCTACTTGTGGCCAATGGCTGAATTTGTTCTGGATTAAAGTTTGTTTGTGATGGTTGTTGAAGAGATTTTTTCAATTCTTTTATTGGAGATGTTGATGGAGTGGCAAACTCATTCTCATCCAAATTTGTTGGATCTGTTGTTGGATAAGTTTTACCGTTATCCTTTGATGATAGGGCTTTGTTTATGGAATCCGATTCGTTAAACTCTCTGTTTAAGTTCCTTGACGGCAAATCTTTTTCAATTGGGACAGGGACAGGTAACTCCTTTGATGATGATCTTATCGGAGATGGGATCTGTAATGGTATATCTTCCTCCGGTGATGAGTATATATTACTATTCTTGCTTCTGTTAACCTTATGGGTTGGTGTTGCATTTCGACTTTGTTGATTGATTGAAGCCTTACGGTTAAGACTTGCTTGACGTTTAGCACTGCTCGTTGATCTATCTGGAGTTAGGACTTGTTGTCTATCGAAAGATGTGTCAGGCAATTGAGTTTGTGAAGGGGTGGATGATTTTTGCTGTTGCTGCTGAATATATTGAGCTTCAGCTTGAAGATCTCTTTGAAAAACATCTTCAGCGGATAGACCACGACCTGGATGTCTTTTTGGATTTGTTGGAGCAACAAGGGAAAAGGAAGGGTCAGTAGGATTTGAAGAAATTCCTTTAAAGTCTTGATTCAATGAAGGAGTACTAGAAGCGGCAGCAGAGGCGGCGGCAGCAGAAGCAGCAGCACTTGCTGTGATCCCAGCTGAGATGGCTCCAGAACCTATATGACTTGAAGGAACGTGGTTAGGCACGTAGTCATCAGGATTAAGGTTTTTCTTAACTGGAGAAACTTGATTATTTGAATTTGAAGGAGGGGAGAATATGGAATTTTGTGAGTTTTGATCCTGTCTTTGAATTTGTGGTTGTTGTTGATGATGTTGTTGATATTGATGTGGTGGTACTTGCTGTTGTTGCTGATTTGGAAATCTGTCCTGTGCGGTAGATGAGACAGGAGTGCTATATTGGTATAAACCAGGTATTAATTTGTTCAAGTTGGATAAATCTAAAGAGTATAGTATGGTACCAACTCCATTATCAACGTCTGAAATATCTAAATTATCACCAACTTTTGCATAATCTGGTAAATGTCCACCAAGAATTAAAAGTCTATTGTTTTTCAAAACAGAAATACTATGACCATATTTTCCATCGGATTCTAATGGTAAATTTGAAGGTAATTTAAACCAATTTTTAGTTATCAAATTTAAGAAAAACACATCTTTGGAAGCATCACCTTTTGAATCTTTACCACCATGGATAACTAATAAATCTTTATAAACAACGGAAGCATGTTCTTCAAGTGGTGGGGGAATTGAACCTGTTGTTTGTAAATTATCCCATTTATTGTGTAAAGGATCGAAAACCCATAGATCATTAGTTAATTTTTTACCCGTTGAGCCACCAAAGATCCAAAGTTTATTATCATATACATCCATTGTATGATTTGTTAATCCAGGTGGTTGAACGTTATCATTTGGAGTAACCCATTCCCATTGAACATCTGGACGACGGAATGAACTTAAATTGAATACAACAAGATCGTTAAATATAACATCATCCAATTGACCACCAAATAGATAAAGTTTAGAATCGAAATTTGTTATAGCAATAACACCAATTGAATGACCATAACGTCCTGAGGGTCTTTTACCAATAGGTTGAGGAATTGTCCAAGTATGAGAGTTGATGTTGAAAAGATACAAGTCATTATCAATTTCACCAGCATCATTTGTAACAGTATCACCACCAAATATGACATAAGCATTTCCACAAAGAGTTGAAGCATGACCAACTCTTGGAGCTGGAGAATTTTCATAAATGTCAACTTGGAAAGTTTGATAGTTATTTGTAGTGTTAACTTGAGCACTTAAATCATTCTTGATGATCCATGTATCACCGTATACAGAAGTGTTATGTAAACCACCCATTACTAAGACTTCACCTTTATCATTAGCTTGAGTGGAAGCAGTATGCCTATAACGAGGGAAAGGAGTTATGAGTAGCTTTGATCTTGACCAAGGAGATTGATTTGGATTTGATTGTGATTGATTGAAGGGATCTCTGGAGCTGACTGATGGTGGAGCTGCTGATGGATTGTATGGTTGTTGTTGTTGTTGTTGTTGACGTTGAGGAGATCCATAGCTAAATTGACCACCTTGATGAACTATTTGAACTCCAGAAGGGGTATGCCCAGCACTAATTCCACTTGTACCACCACTACCACCACGTTGAGGAGACTTTGGGTTATAAAGGTTGTTATTCTGGTCATAACCCAATCCAGATTGGTGGTTCAATTGCTGTTGCTGTTGCTGTTGCTGAGGAGAGTACTGATATTGAGAGTTGATGGCAGGTGATGCACCTGTAGGCGGCGGTAATGATTTGGGATTAACTGGAGAATTTAAATTGGATGATTGATTTCTATAACTATTGTTTGAAAAAGTAGAAGGTTGTGGAGAGTTATTAGATCCATTGCCATTTGTCTTTTGTGAAGAAGGACTTGTAGAGGAATCCTCTTTATGTTTCTTTTTACCAAACTTGAAAGGTGTCATGATGAAATTTAGGCACTAGAAACAAATCCTTGAAATTCTAATTTACCAAAATGACAAAACACACAATTGCTTAAGCACTGATAACAAATATAACTTGTCTGCAGACAAAAGTGAACTTGACAGCGGTTAATTACTATAAATAGTCTATTAATAGTCAATCTGCGATTAAAATTAGATCAAATCATAAAAAATTGGAAAAAAAAAAACACACACCAAAAAAAAGGTTTGATCTAGAGAATTTGTGATCTTTCTCTTTTTTTTTTTTTCCCTTATTTTCGCTAGGCTATAATTTATGAAATTAATGATGAAATTTGAGTATTTTTTCAGGTACAAAAAACAACAGTACAAGAAAAAGAGTTGACATTTTTAAAATTTAGCGAGGAAGTTTTCAATTTGACTTGTAAGCAATTTTTTTCAAATAGTCTCAAGCTTTGTTTCATATTTAGGTAATCAACCAATGAAACAACAAAACAATTAAATCATTCACCATTTTTGAATCTCTTTATGCAAATTTCGTTCCTTGTTATGAGAATTGTCTAAGGATTCTAGTATTGTATAAGGTGTTATAAATCGAATATTTAACTACCTATTGAGTCAATTCAACAATAAATATCACTGAATCTCTATTTATATAAACATTGATTCCAGATGTCTACAGATGGTTACTTTTATCTTTATGCTTTAAACATTTTTATAAGCCTTTTGATTGATTCTCTATATTAAATAATTTATTACATAAGATTTTCTTATTCTTTTCTCCGTTAATTTTCGGGCGCAGGATAATTTTTTCTGTTTTGAGAAAGATGACAAAACTTCCCATTTCAACATAACAAATTCATTTTTGTATGTAATTTTAAGTCTTATACAAATTTATAGTTTTAATCTAATTCTCCATATTTAAAAGCACAAATTTGATTCATTTGCAACCAATTCAAAATTGTTTCGATCTATTGTTAAAACTTTTTTTTTGTTTTGTTTTATAAGACGGAGTTTTTCCCATTAATTTTTGGATATCTTTTCCTCTCCGATAATACCATTAATTCCCCTTTCCAGCAGCATTTATTATTATTTTATATATACAAAAGAACTCGAAATTTTAAAGTCTTATAAGAAGAAGGGTCATTTTGAACTTGGAAATAATAGTGTTCCGTATATTAATTACTGTGAAATGGAGAGCCCTAATAATACAACGGAAAATCCAACTTCAACACCAACGCCATCAGGTAATAATAATGAAAAGCAACAGAGAAAAAGAGTAAGAGTTCCAACTTCATGTGCTGTTTGTCGTAAAAGAAAAATCAAATGTAATAAACAAAAACCCGTTTGTGGTGGTTGTGCCAAAAGTAATGTTGCACGTCTTTGTCATTATGAAGAACCATCATGGGTTAGTTCAGAAGATTTGCTGAAAAATGCTAAAGTGGAGCCATCTAATGATAAGTTAGCTAATAAACTTAGTTCGTTTAATACTGGTGTCGTTCCAATAGGTAATGCCAACATTCTTGGAATTCCAACGAGCTCTACAACCTCCATGGTTGCCACTCCTGCCGTTGCCACTCCTGCTGCTGCTGTTGCTGCTGCTTCTGCTGTTGCTGGAGGTGGTTTTAATGGTACTAATTTGTTAACGCCGAATACTTCAGTACATAACTTATCGATAAATGACTCCAAAGCTATACCATCAACCGCTTCCTCTTTGAATCTACTTGATTCTGAACGAATCAATAACGAACAACTTCCAAACCATCAATCGATTTTCAATGGTTTGAATCTTGATGATTTATCACCAGATGCAAGAAAAGTCTTCAACGAACTAGCATCAAGGGTAAAACATTTAGAAGCCTCAATTGCCGTTCATGATTTATCAAACTCATCAGGTACATCCCTTTCTCCCTCTTTACAACAAGTACATCATTTGAATGTTTCTCAATCTCCATATCAAGTGCAAACACAGCGGGCTCAACAACAGCCTTACTCTATACCACCAACGTTGCCACCAATCAACTATAACAACATAAATCCTACACAGCAACAGGGCAATAAAGAACCTTCACCAACTTCACAAAACGTCTTATCGCAACAGCTTACCCGATCCGAGCAAAATAACAACAACAACAACATCTCCCCGTACTATGATTTTGATCCAAATGCCAAATTAGATTTCCATCATTACTTACCATTTATCTTGAAAAAAACTCGTTTGGAAAATCATGGTCCATTTTCATTACTATCCTTGATGAGAAGAGATGTTTATTTAAAAGTTTTATGGATGTATATATGGAAGACAATTGAAAATTCTCAAATGTCAATCTTTAAAGCTCTTCCTTCTACTACTTCTTCAACTTCTTTAGCTAATGAACCTAATGTCAGCACTAACACTAATAACAATAAAGCAACTGATCCTTCTACAAATTGGAACCCAATCAGCGTTACAGATGGAATTGGGCAATCTTGTATAAAGAAGATTTTGACAGCTGATGTGTTAAATCCTGGTGATACAAATGGGTTTGCAAGATTTTTAGAAATGAGAAGGAAAAAAATGGAAGAGAAAAATGCAGCTAAACTTATGATTGATAATTCTTCAAATATAGATGAAATGATTTTAAACGTTTTACCAAATAAGAAAACTTTATTGGTTCTTTGTTTTAGATTTTTCAGAAATGTTTATCCATTTGCTCCATTTATTGAAGAAAATTCTTTCTTTAATGATATAGATTCATCAATTGGACCTATGGGTTATAACGATGGTAAGATAACAAAGATTAATATAACGTCAAAATACGATCATGCAACATTAGGTTTATTACTACTAGTGTTAAGATTAGCATATCTAACAATTTCAGAACAAGAAATGGAAGAAGTTGAAGATTTGAAAATTTTGAAAAAAAATCCAATAGGTTCTAAAGTCATAGAAGTTGTTAGAATTATCTTTTCAAGTTATAAATTTTTAAGAAAACCATACTCTTTAAAACTATTACAATTGGGATTGTATGCGAAAATCTATTACAAATTCTGTTCAGAGGATGATGATACTTCAGACGGGTCTGGGGGTCAAATTATGCTAGGAACATTATTCTCTATGGCTTATAGTATTGGGCTGAATAGGGATCCTGAATTATTAACAAGACTAACAACCACTACAAAAAGACCACAGGCACATCTTTGGAGAAAGATGTGGCATAAGTTGATTGAAATGGATGCAGTTCAAGCAGTGACAATTGGTTCCCCATTACATTGTACTGACGAGAGTACCTATGATACACCTTTACCATTATCGGATGAAAATGATGACGACGTTGATAGTTTTGTCTTTAAAGATTTCCAATTCTTGAATCTAAAGACCCAACTATACAGAGAAGTTGCAATGACTTGTAACAATCTAAGAAGTTTACCAACTGTATTACAGGTTATCAGATTGGTAAGAAAACTGGAAACATTTACTAGCGATCAATTGGGTAGTTTTAAAGATATACTAAATGACAAAAAATTGAAAAATTATGCAAAGATTAAGAAGGTTTCTTATTTAATAGAACTACACAACTTAACGTTAACGTTGAATTCTCAAATATTGAAACATTTTGAAACGAACAACCACCCTAAAATGTTGCTTGAGTATGCGGATACGTGTTTGGTATCTTCAATTAAGATCACCAATTCCTTAATGAATTTAGTCTATAATGATCAGTTATACTTTGGTAAAGGGCTTTCTTACTATATTAAACCATTTGCAAATAGTGCTATTTCAGCGTCATCATTATACCTTTCTGCATTTAATTCTAGAGTTATCCAATGTCAGCATATTTATAAGAATTTGAACGATACAGTGAGATTAAGGTTATTTGCTGAATTTGCTGAAAAATTGTTTTCAAATATGGAAAACTTATTACAACTATTGGCAAAGATGAGTTCAACTCATTATAACTTTTCAAGAATTTTAATAGCTTTTAGAATATTTTACCTACAGTTAAAGGATCCAAATTATGATTTTTATAAAATTGCTAAAGAAATCACTGCTAATAATATCAGAGCTGATGTAAAATTACAGCATCAACATCTTCATGACGTTTCTCCAGATGAAGTTCATAATACAAATTACTTGATGAATTTCTTGGATCCAGAAATCGTTTATTTATCATCCAAAGCTGAAATTGATCTGGTAACAGTCTTACAACCAGTGGTGGGTAGAGTTAGATCTTCATCTGCAATTTCAAAGACTAAAGTTAATAGTCAACCGAGATTCAGTCCTTCATCCACTACTCCATCTACTATAGATCTCAACACAAGTACAGCAAGAACAGGAGGACAGTACTACGATCCAGTTAATGGTTACATAAAAGTACCCTCGCATGCTTCCAACTCGGATGAGAATTCACCAACTAACTCCACAGGATTTTCTCCACTTAACAGATCTCAAATCGATGCCAATCATATCTTTGAAGGAGGGAATGGGAATAATAGCAATAATGGCATCAGTGGATTATCTAATCTGTTAAACAATCAAGAATCTGAAAAAGCTGGTGCTAATCTGCAAGGAAATAACATCTCATTTTATGATCCAAACGTGATTACAAGTGAGGATTATGCTAGTTTATTTGGAATATTTGAAGACTATACATAAGCCTTTCGCCTATCAGCTTTAAGTAAAAGACAAAAAAAAAGACTCAATACTAATAATACCATTCTACTTACGATTAGAACCAACGTAGAACGACGATTTATCTAACTTACTTTAGGGATTTGTAGTTGTGACTCCGCTAATATTAACGAGCAGAAGAAAGATGGCCGGCCCACACGCGCTGTCAAAAAATGACGAAATTTGTGGGACGAGTCAGATCGGGGAAATAAATCTGGAGACTCTTGTCCGATTACTCATACTATTATATAATAAGCCTGTAATTCGTACTCATCTCTCATACTTGTGATCTAGCTATTCATAGATATATACTTAGGCATAACCATAGATAGTCATGTCTACACAAGAAGAGGAACCACTGGTCTGTAAGTTATGATTGTTCTTATCAATATTCGTTGGATGAAGTAGATGCTAACCATAAGTTTTTACACAGTTGCTCCAAAGACATACCAATACGAAAAAGGTACTTTAGACATTGATCAAGTTGATAAAGATCCTATCATTCAATTCAAGAAATGGTTTGAAGAGGCTTCAAAAGAGGAAAAGCTTCCAGAGTCTACAAACTTCTCCACTGCACAATTACCATCAGGAAGAGTCTCATCCCGAGTTGTCTTATTTAAAGAATTAGATCATAAAGGATTTGTCATTTATTCTAATTGGGATAGTTCTAAAAAGGCAAGAGACATCAAATCAAATCCACAAGCTGCTTTGACATGGTTTTGGCCAAATTTGCAACGTCAAGTTAGGGTTGAAGGTGTAACAGAATTTGTTCCACGAGATGTTTCGCAAAAATATTTTGATACAAGACCAAGAGGATCTCGTATTGGTGCTTGGTCAAGTCCGCAGTCAAGTGTGATTAAAAGTCGTGAAGAATTTGATCAAGTTTATGCTGAAAGGGAAAAAGAATTTGAAGGGAAAAAGCAAGTCCCATTACCTGATTTTTGGGGTGGTTTAAGAGTGATTCCTTTAGAGATTGAATTTTGGCAAGGTCGTGAAAGTCGTCTACACGATCGTATCGTGTTCAGACGTGAAGATCAAAACGATCCTTGGAAAATCGTTAGAATAGCCCCATGAAAGTCAGGGTAGTGCGCTACATATGCAACCAAAAAAAAAAAAGACATGTATATGTTTAATATGCAATAATAAATAGAGTGTTTTTTTAGAGTTAGACTAGGTACTTGGACAAAATTGTCTTGACCTGTTGTTCAACGTTTTTGTTTCCGTTTGAATCAAACTTTCGTAGTTCTAACTCAATGTTGCCCAATTCGTCTCTATCAAACGTGGCTTGGATAATGCTTGGTTGTTCTATATATAAAATACCAATGATTAACGAATAATAACCTATTGTAGAACTTGGAACTTTCCCATACATCTGGTATAAACTTTTGATATTCAACTTCTCGGTAACCTTTTTCAAGCATTTTGGTTCTTCAATCAAATTTATCAAAAGACCAAGATACAACAGTATGATATCATCTTTGGAGGCTTTTGTGAGTTCTGTAATGGATTTGGTAACCAATGACGGTTGATAGACACCAGGATACTTCTTGACAGCTAAAACAATAAGAACTTTCAAAGATAGCATCGTTGTTGTGTCATCCCTATATCTATGTCTTAATAGATGTGGTATAATTTTCTCGAATCGAGGTTGTAGCTCATCAGTTGAGCTGAGGTATCGTTCAAGGATGATCAATGTCATTTGAAACAACTTTAGATCTACTTCATTGATAAGTTGGTAGTCTTGTATGAAATCGAGCAATACCCCTAGAACTTGTTTGTCCAAGAACAGTGGGTTTTGTAAGAGCAAAGTTAAACCAAAAAATAAAGGAGGGTATGATTCTCCCAGTCTTTGTTTGAACTCACTAATCATAGATTTCAAGACTTTTGAACCCTTTTTAATCTCGATTGTTTGCTCTCCTGATATGAGCAATTTGATCATCTGAGAAGACTTAGAGTCATACTGCAATGAGTTGTTGTGATTTTCTGCCAATTTACAATGAATGAAACTCCAGAGGTAAACTTGAATATGATCTGTTACATCAATGTGTTTCTGCAAGTTATCCAATCCATGATTCTTCAAGTCTTTCAAAAAATCAGACTCAAACAGTTTGAGTGATAACTCAAGCAACCCGGAGAGAGAAGATCCAGCTTCCAACCCTTCCAAGAGGAAATTTAGATCATCCATGAAATGAGCATTCTCACCTTGTGCTCTTAAATGTGATATGGTCTTGATGTTTTGTGTCACATCTCCGTCTTTCTCACTCTCATTTTCTTTTCCACTACCATCATCATTACTATTATTGTCATTGTTTTCATTATCATCATCATCATCTTCCTCCTCACCAGAGGATTTTCTTTTCATTAAGAAACTTCTCTGCGCACCGTAATTTCTAGTTGTTCTCTTGAATGAAGGCGAATTGGTTAATTCACGTTTTTGTGACTCTTTATGTTGACTTGATTGGCTCTGTGGCTCTTCCTCAGTTTGCAACTGACTTTCAAAGAACTTGACAAGCTCATGGTCTTGTTGAGTTTTCCTTGGTGAAGACTTGGTTGGCGTACGCAGACTCACCTTCTTTAGTAGTCTGCGCTTGGACCTTGGCGTTGTCTCCAAATCGTCTAAAAAATCCCAATCTGTAGAATGAGCTTTGGGGTTGGGTTCACCAAGTGACTTTTGGGGTTGATCTTTGGGTATAACTTCGCCAAAGTCTAACTTGGTTCTCTTCAAATCCGCAGGTGGGTCATCATGTACCGGAGTGGAAGGTGTAGTTGAACTGGATATGTTCGATTTGGATTTTGAAGGAGACATATGAGGGGACCAGCTTGGTTTAGATTTGGCTTCCACATAAAAGTTATTTAAGCTTGGAGACTTTGGAAGAACATCCTCTAGAGGCCTGTAAGCCTTCTTGACATCTTGGGTGGCACGTTTATGGAATTTTGGATATCCTTTCCTTATGTACGTAGCCGGGTTGTGATCGTCTTCTATAAGGTCGAAAACTCCAGTGCCATCATCATCATCATCATCATCATCATCGTCTTTCGCTAACTTTTTTATGGGACTTGGTGGAACAAAGACCTGCTTTGGACTGCTTCTTATCACAACCTGAGGACTGCTGAATGGAGAAGTCAATGAATCTACACCTGTATCAAGGTGGTGGTCACTAGCTGTTGGCCAACTTGTCTTTTTCTCTAACTCGAGAGAGTCATCTACACCGTTATCCAAGTCATCATCATCACCTTTCAGCACAAGATTGTTCCTCTTAGTTGGTGAAAATTCAGCAGAGGGCTGTAGCTCCAACTTCCTAGTCCCCAGAGGCCTTCTAGAGCGTTTACCGTACACCTTTGACATACCCTAAAGGTCTATCTCATATTTTCGTAAAGGTGAATTGACAATGTTTTGTGACATTAAATTTAATTTTTCTCTTCATCATCACGAATAATAGGCGGAAATATTTATGTGACACGAAAAAAACACACATCTAAATCAATGCTATTGAATTTTGGAAAGATCAACAACAACAAAAACAACAGCAGTTGACTTTGAGCACTCAAAAAATGTATGGTGATGCTGCTAGTAAGCTTGTGAACGAGGCCAAGAGAGCTTTGAATTTGGAGGCGATACCATTATACCAGGATGACTTGATAAGAACCATCGTGAGAGAGACTAAAGAATTAGACAAAGTTGCCCAACATCTGTCAAATGGGAATGGTGAAACCGATAGAAGAGATCAGTGTCAGTTGTTTGTGACACATCTATGTATGCGTCGTAACAAGCGCTGTCTACTGGCATATGAGAAACTTAGAGCTGAGAAACTGGCACAACAAGCATGGGAGAATAAAGAACCAGAGATTAAGAATCATAATGAGTTGGAGTATTTTAAAAACTATTCAGAGTGTTTAATAAACTACAAAAGTTCTTTCCCTGAAATAGATCTTTCCGGTTCTTTGGAACCTCCAAAGGACGTGTTTATCGATGTTAGAGTATTGAAAGATGCTGGTGAGATACAAACTGAATATGGTGTATTTAACTTGAGTAAAAATTCTCAATTCTTTGTGAGGAAGGCTGATGTTGAAAGATTGATACAACAGGGTTATCTACAAAAGATATAGTAACAATTAGAAGATTAAAAAATGCATGAATATATATATATATATATATATACTGTTACACAGATAATCACATGAAGTTGAACTCGTCACTTTGTGATTTAGCATTCAATCTAGCCATACGAAACATTTTATCCTTTGGATTTTCTTTCTTCTTTTTACCATTTACACTAGCACCTGATTGACCACCTAATTTCTTTGGAGTTTCTCTTAAACCAAAACTTTTAGCCAAATGACCCAAATGTAATACTTTAACGTTGAAAACATCTCTCTCACTGGACAAATGTGTAGCATAGGCTCTGATATGACTTGTGAAACTTCTCACTGCTAAACTATGAGCTCCAGAATCTTCTAATAACCATCTTTCCACGTCTAGATGCCATGTTGTTGCATCAAAATCCCATTTCCTACCAAATCCAAGTTTCAATAGATCTTCATAGGATTTATGTTGAACACCATTTGGATGATAATGTTCAATTTTATCCAAATATTTCTCCTCATTGGGTAGTAGTAATAAGACTGATTTACCTGATTTACCAGCACGAGCTGTACGACCAATTCTATGCAAATGATCTTCAGTGGCAAAAGGAGGATCGTATTCGATGACAGTGGAGATATATGGAAGATCTAAACCTCTAGAGGCAACATCTGTACAAAACATGATTGTATGTTGATCATCGGATGCCTTTGAGAATGCAGATAGCGTCGATGTACGTATTGGTTGTGATAAGGAACCATGAAGTTTATAAACAACAGCATCGTTACCTAAAAGTGGTGCTGTCACCACTGTTGAATTTTCATTAGGTTCTTCCTCTTCTCCTATTGGTTTGTTTGGTTGTCTACCATCTTTGGCAAATACGTTGAAATGGAAATCAACAGAATCAGAACAACTTAAAAATATCATTGTACGTGAACCTGAACTTTGACTTGTAATCTGTTTAAGAATTGATGCTAATGTCACAAGTCTTAACTTTGCTGGAACGACACAAACTTGTTGTACCAGTTGATCTGGTGCTGCAACGTTTTCAATTAACTCCATCTCTTCATCATCTGGGACAGAATTGGAGTTGACCATTTCAGGATTATTCAAAGCAATTTCACCTAATTTCTGTACGGTGCCCTTTATCGTGGCAGAACATAACAAACTGATTCTCTTACGTGGTAAAGTTGGATATAATTTAACAGTGGCATTAACTTGGGATGTTGTTTCAATGTCTTTGATAATCTTTGCAATGGTTTCTTCAAACCCTAATTCCATCAGTTTATCACCTTCATCGAGAACAACATACCGTATTTGTGATAAATCTAAACGTTCAGTGTTTTCAATGTGATCTGCCAGTCTACCTGGAGTTGCAACTAGTATATTTACACCTTTTCTTAACCTTGCCTTTTCTGCTTTTTTCTTTTCACCACCAATGACAATACCTGGAACAATTCTATGACAACAATGGGTCAAAGTTTCCAGAACGGAATATATCTGTGTGGCTAATTCTCTTGTTGGAGCTAAGATCAAGGCAAAAATTCCAGAAGTTCTTGAAAGTTCTTTAACTTCCATTAATTTCTGGAAAATTGGTAATACAAAGGCCAACGTCTTACCAGACCCGGTTTGTGCTTGAACAAGTAAGTCACGATCTCTTGTCAACAGTCTTGGTAAAACGGATCTTTGAATCTTTGTTGGATTTTTCAATTTCATAAATTCAATCAGTTGTTTGTTCAAATTTTCATTTAGTCCTAACCCACTAAATGAAGTAGCATCTGCTAATGGGGCATTTGATGGTGCATGTTCTTCATGATCTTCAACGTACTCTCTCTTTGTCATTTCTGGCTTTGAAGTAAACAAGGATGAGACAAAAGAACCATTCTTACCAGGAACACCTTTACCTTCAACAAATCTTGCCTGTTTGGAAGGACCTCTAACTACTGAATCTTGATCAGTATTTGGTGCATCAAAACGTCTCTTCTTGTCCTCTCTTGGTATGCCATCAAAATCTTGTGAGGTGTTATCTTCTCTGGGTCTCACAGGAGTGGTATTCGTACCACTTTTAGGATTATCCTTCTTTGTGAACCCTCTAGCTGATAGCTGAGCTTTACGACGATCTTTCCATTTACCACCCACTATCTTTGACTTCTTGGAAGAGGAAGGCACAGCAGCATCAGTACTGATGTTCAAAAAAAAATCGTCATCCATAGTCGTTTACAACTGTTTGTATAAGTCCAAATGATTTTCTTGACGCTGTTGATAAAAAGAAGCTCATCTCATCGCAGTAAATTTATTGATTAAATAAATAAAATTTTTTTTTTTTTTTTATCCCGGAGATAATTTTTTTTTTTTCTTGTGGGTACTTTTAGATAAACGGTTTTATATGTCAAATCTATTTAAAAACAAGCAAATACCCAAACAAACATATCTTTATCATCATAAAGAGTAATTCAGAGCTCGGGTAAAACGCTGTTGAATGGTACCCAAAAAGAGAGACATATAAACTTTGAGCTGGCAATAAATACCTCGAGGTCAGTATGACAGAGAGTGATCAAGAACTCGATGCTGAAGAGCTCCCGGAGAATAAGAAAGACAATAAACCAACGACATTGTTTACAACAGTTAATCAACTATTGATACTGACATTTTTTGCAATCTTGGGTCTCTTGGCGAGAAAGGGTATTACTGAACTCACCTCTTACAAAGGTTCATACCTTGGAGGAGTTATTTGGGCCAACTTTACGTCTTGTATAGTCATGGGAATGGCTATTCAATCAGAGAGAGCTTGGGTTGGATCAACACCAAAGACTCAAATCCCATTGTATATTGGCATTACAACAGGTTTTTGTGGGTCTTTCTCATCCTTTTCGTCGTTGGTGTTGGAGGCATTCGTGAAATCCGCAGATATATCTATTGGTACACATTATGGTTATCCCAATGATGCTTATGGAATTATGGAGTGTGCTTCTGTTTTGATCTCTCATTTGGCTATATCAATTGCAGGATTCCATTTCGGAAAGCACCTTATCAAACAGTACGATTTTAAAGTGCCCAAGATTACTTTTTTAGAGAATACCCTTGCCCTTTTTGGTGTTGTTGTTTGGATTACAGTGGTATGTCTGATAGTTTTGAAATCATGGAGATCTTGGACTTTTGCATGTATCGTATCACCAGTTGCCTGTTGGTTAAGATATTACATTTGTAAAAAAGTTAACCCAGTGGTTAAAACCTTCCCATTGGGGACATTTGCAGTAAATATTATCTCCACTGTAATATTGGCTTTATTGAGTATTGTAAATAGAGGGAAACTTAACAACCAAGAGGGAAGAATAGTGACATCATCATTGGCATGTCAAATGGTCCAGGGCTTGGAAGATGGGTTTTGTGGAACCTTATCTACGGTGAGTACTTTTGTGGCAGAGTTGTACTTTCTCAAGTCTCCAGATAGTTACAAGTATGGATTCTTGAGTCTTTCAACGTCTTATATTTTGATGCTTTTGATCTTAGGTTCGTATAATTGGACACTTGGTTTAACAAATCCTATTTGTTAAACAGTTTTTGGTTTTAAACGTTAGTCATTTTCTTAGTTAGTTGTCATTTTGAATCATACCTATTTATACTCACTGTAGAAAAGAACTATTCACTCTAGGTTAAGATGGCTTTTCCTGAATTGAAATGTACTCACTTGAAACAGTCTCACCTTCAAATATTCACCTAAAAGCTTAGCAATCTGTTTGTTCATACGATTCCGACGTATAACCCCATAAAAGACGGGTGTATACTGATCACAACATTCGAACTATCTTTCCATTACGAGAAATGTACATCTCATTAAGAAACAGAATCATTGACTAGTTGAGCCCATTACCATAAAGACAAACAGTAACCAGCTTGCACACACGAGGGGCATAGGTGGAATAGAAGATAAGTTGCTGCAAAGGTCATCGAACCAAAATCATCAGTGTTGTTTTCAAGAAGGAGAAGAAGAATGACTGGGATAAGGTAATATAGCCACTATTTCCAAAGTTTGGAAATCCACACAGAGAATGTGGGAATATTGTCAATCAAGATGTCCCAAGTTAAATGAAACCTATATTTGATATCGTTTTGTAATCAATTCTCTGTTTAATATTTGGAATGGTTTTTGTTCTTGAAGGGATGAAGAAAGAAAAATAACCAATGAAAAAAAAAATCTATTACCCTTTAGAGTGTCTTGATTCAGCACAAGATCTTATGGTGCGAGTATCACTGAAATAGTTCACTCAAATGTCAACTGGAAATCATAAATTCTGCTGAATGCAAGGGGAAAGATCATCATACATGGGAAGCTGAGGGAAGAATAGAAGCTAAGTAGATAATGAGAGACTGGGGGTTTTCATTTTTTTTTTCATTTTAGATCAAACTTGGGCTGGGATACGATATCTAGAATCATTGGTATCTTGCAGATGAAGATGATGCTTAAAAACCATCCCAATTCATTAATTTAATTAAGGAAAGAGATAATCAACCATCCTTTAGTGGGATTCAGATATATCCTAAAGTTTTGACAAAACCACCATCAAGTCGAATCATCACTGCCTCAGAAAGATGACCGAGCATCGAGACTAGATTCAACCAGTTATTTCACACTCATTATATCCCATCATTACTTCAACCCAACCATCAATATCCGCAATTAATGACAAAAAATTGTTCCCTCAAGAATAAACAACTCCACGTATTGCAAGCAGCTGACATCATAGAGAGTCAACTGGTGTATCTCGTCGTGTATATAATAGGTGTCTGGGTGGTGTGTCATTAGTCAAATGGAAGAGCAATTGAGTTAGATTATATCAACATTGGAAGATCATTTAAATTGTTCAGACTTTTCATCAACAACATTCAACTTCAATATACCTCAAGTCCTAGATTTTTGTGTTTTTTCATTCTCCTTCAAAGTAACACATTTGAATTCATACACAAGCGCATCAACATGCCTTTTCGTTGAAGTGAACAGTTGAAGAGAAGAGAAGAAGCTTTTTGAAAGTATTATATATGGTGTCAATGGAGTCAATTGTACCATGGAAATTTTAGTATGTAAAACTCGGTGGCCGGGGTGCCTAAACGAGTCGTGTTTCGCGTGAGTCACGTGAACTGGTTTTTTGATGTAACCAACAGTAATAATAGATCAACAAGGTAGTTGGACTATGATATAACTCAGACTGTTATTGTTGATGTTGATGTTGCTAATGCGAACATGGACAATGATGACAAAGATTGTGCCATTGGTGATGGATTTGCAGCAAGTGTAAAGAGAAGTGATAGCGAAAGTGATGATGATGATAAAGCGAGTGATGAGACTGATAACGACTCTGGGGACGAAGTTGAACTACAAGATATTGAGGTACTAGACTCAGAAGACGATGGTGATGATATGGATCCTTTCAAAGTATTTGAGAGGAAAAGGCCATTAACGCAGCCGGTTTCAGTTATAAAGAGTGACAAATTGCAAAGCAATAAAACCAAGGAGAGACCAAAGACTATTGATCACTTGTCTAAAGATGAGTTTGTTGACAAACGACAAGTGACTGGAGTACGACGAGTTTCAATCAACATAAAGAATGGCGATGGTAAAATCGATAGATATAAAGAGCAAGTTTCTATGAATGATATCAACATTGACAATGAAGAGTATCAAGAGACTGGAATAAATAACTATAGTGCCAAAGCTGATGGTTCGAACATAAAATTGCAAGAGAATGATGAGAAAGAGGATGATGATGATGATGAAATTGAACTATTAAAAACTGAAGTGATTCACCCTTCCAAAGATCATACACCATTGGAATTTAAAAGAAAGCACAAAACCATTAATACCACACAAAGTAAACATGTATCATACATTTTACAATCCGCAACCTTAAATCATTCTCAGAGAGGAGAGTTGCCAGTACCCAGTGGCACAAAGGGCATCAATACTGCAATTTCCAAGAAAAGATCAACTTTAGCTGATATGTGTGCAAAGAGTAATAGGGCATTACCTCATCGTATTGGACTTTCGAAAAAGGCTAAAATCAGCCATTTACATTCCTATTTACCCAAGAGATGAAATGATTTTACGATTTATTTAAATCAAATACTTATGACCTAGTTCATCTTTTTGTGATTTGTTATTTTGTAATATTTTAATAATTTTTCCTTCAACACTTTTGTGTCAAACTTTCCATACAAATAATTTAATGAATTTATAGGTTTCTAACATCTTAAATAATTTATTTTCTATAGTTAAAAACAAACAAACAAAAACAACGGATAATATGTTCAAGACAACATTGCAGCCTATTAACGATGAGAATGCAATTGAAGAATTCACCAAACCGCTCTATGTAAATGGGAAGAAATCACAAGGTGTTTTGGACAAAAGGACCAATGCTTCCATCCAATCAGTATCAAGGTTATGGTCAACCCCCAAATCAAACACTAGAGTTAATTCTATAAGTTCAAATAGAAACAATAGTCATCTTAGCACATTAAAACCATCAACAGTTGTTATGATTGGTGATTCGAAATGTGGTAAATCCACGTTAGTTTTATCTTATTTAAAGCAAAGATTCTCAAGTCCAAATGAAAATGTACTATTTGAAACTTATGAAAAAATTATTAAACTAACAGATCAACTTTCAATAAAGCTTCAAATTTGGGATTTCCCAGGTGATGATTACTTTGATAGGTTTCGACCTTTGGCATATGCCAATGCACAATGTGTTTTGATATGTTTTGACATTGATAAATTGGATAGTTTATACAACGTTAAGGAAAGATGGATACCAGAAGTTGAAACTCATTGTCCTAAAGCTGAAAAGATTATCATTGGAATTGGATCAGAATCAAGATTTGATAAGACCAAAGTGAATAAAATCCCAACGTTTGACTATTGTTATAAATATTTTAAAAAATTAAAATGTGGTTCTTATTTTGAATGTTCATTGATTGAACCAACGAGTTATAACAGAATCTTTGAAAAAATTGCCATGAAGATATTAGAAAATGATGGAAGTTTGGTTTCACCTCAGTTGAATGTCAACAAGACAAGGTCAAGTACCATGTATACAGATGTAATATACCTTGATGAAGATTATGAAGGCAATAGATGTGAAGAGTTGAACAACAACCAGGCAAAGAGAAGAACCTCATATAGAAGAAAAAAAACTGTATGTACTATAATGTGATGTGACTAGATTACCTGTAGGAGATTTATTGTCCATGATCGTGTTCCTGTTCCTGTTCCTGTTCCTGTTCCTTATCAGTGACGTCTTTTTCTTCTCCAGTAGTTGTACTAGTGGTTTCAGTGGTTACAGGTTCTTCTGACTGAGCCTGTGTCTCAACATGAGTCTTCAAATGTTCTGATTGACTTAAGCCATCATAAAAATTACTCCAAAGACTAGCAACACTATCAAATTCTTTACCCACTTGAATCGTACCTTCCAATGAACGGTTTAGGGCATTTATGTTGTTTAAGACTGAATCCATAGAAATGGCAATTTCTGATATTAAAGCGTCTCGTTGTTTTTCAAAATAGGTGAGTTGACCCACTTGTTGTTGTTGACCTCCCTGTTGTTGTTGTTGAGCTTGGTTAGCTGGTTGTTGTTGTTGTTGTTGTTGTAAATTTGGTGTACTCATGATGTATTATCAGGTTCACGTTCAATTCCAGTGACTCAATAAGAATAGATGGTTGTTGTTACTTTGTTGATCGGATAAACGCGTTTTGATTTAGAGCCAAATTTTCTCTACATTTGAATTTTTCCAAGTGTGTACAATCAAAAGATTCAAAATTGATCAAAATCTTCAAAATAAAAGTTAACCTAAACAATTACTTTTTCACAAAGGATAATGAGTCCCATTTTCAATGAACAAAACACATAGTCAACCTTTGATATTCGTTTCTGCAGTTTTCTTTAGAAATTGTATGGAAATTATTCACTTTGTACGAAGAAAGGTGAGATGAAAAGTATTAGAATCTTGCAAGTTCAGTTGAAATCTACTTCACACCTGTAGTGTGTTTTCATGAGATTCTCAGCTCTAAAGCATTAGTCACATTAACATATACATTTTATTTGTATAGAGATACCTTCTTTCCTTTTGTACTAAGTGTCGCCCTGAATATAGTCTAGACATGGGCTTAGAGGAGCCACAAATTGTTCACATAAAAATATAGATAAATCCATTAATTATGTAGATGTAATCTTCAGTATTATAGTAGAAAGATTCCAATAAACAAAATCACATGTCACACGTCATATGACAATGGCCAAGGACTACATACAAATATTCCTAGTCTTTTGTAAGATGTAATCATTACTGAGACCCTTCATCACTTGAACTTTCATGATGGAACCTCATTTCAATTCATAACCGACAAATAGCATTACATAACACACACTAAAATCATGTTTATTTCAGTCTAATATCCTCAGAAATCTCCTTTGATTCAAAGTGTATAGTTATAATAGATCTGCGTTTATTCAATCTTCATACATTTCATTATTATCATCACCATCGTTATAACCATCACCGTCATCATTAGCGTCCTCACCATCTTTACCAGCATTGTTCAAATCAGTTAACTTACTCATAATTTTCACAACAAATGGTCTAATCTCGTTAATTTCCATTATACTCAAATTATCCAACTGTAAATGACTTTCATTAATCAAATTCAAACCTTTCTTCACTTTGATCAACCTTATCTCTTTCAAATCTTGAACTAACGATTTAACCTTATGTACCTCATCTTGTAAATCATCTGAAGCTTTATCGAAAAAAATTTTAGAAAGTTCTAACCAATTTGGTGGTAATTTACTAAAACTTTGTAATTCGTTAACTTCATATTGGTATAACTCTTGTAATTTACTTAAATTGAGCCATTTGGGAGGTATTAGCGAGCATTTCCTCTGTCCCTTGAGTATTATTGCAAACCATATGGGTACTGAACACCTGTGCATAGCTCTTAGTTTGGGTATCTCATCTGATATTAGTTCAATCCCATTCATTGTATAACGAGGTAGGATCTGTATTGATTCATTTTCAGTGAGGAATTGAATCTCACCAGGTGAAAAAGTTTCCCTGAGGTTATTGGGAAGAGACATTTTGGGTATGAATCTTTGTATGATCACTGGAAGAACAGTATCTATATTGCCCAGATTGACATCATGACTTTGGTTTTAGTAGTTACGCGTTCGGGATTGTTTAACGATTTTTTTTTTTCGCCAATTTCGAGACTAGGAACAACCTATCATTCAGGTTTTTAGTGTAATTCTCGGCCTATGTTTTTTTTTAAGTCCCACCACTAGCCACAAAATTTATAATTTGTTTCTTTTTCCCCGGAGAAATTAAATTGGTCTAGAAAAATGAATAATCAGTAAAATATATTGTCTTCTTGAAAGAACAAGAACTTTCTTCACTCACATATATAATAAAAGTCACCAGAAAATACCACTGATGCTGTGATGTCGATGTTTTTGAGAACAATAAACCGCTACACCCAACCAAAGTGTAGATTTTACTCATCCTTGTCCAAAGGTTTAATTTCATTTGAATCAGAACAAAAACTTAAATCAAATGCCAATAGAGATTTAATTCTATCAATTTTAAAATTAACAACGACAAGAAGAGAGACCAACAACTTCATTGACAAGTACTCATCCTCATTCACTTCAGCTGGTCAAGTGATACCGGATGAAGGAACACATGCTAATCCATTTAGATTAATATTCATCAAAATAAGAGGTAATATATTTAACTATGATTCTCAAAAAATTACAAATTTTAGCAAGACTCTTGATTACATACAAAAATTAGGTGCTAATCCTGTAATTCTTATAGATTCTGATTATCTAGCCAAAAATCAAAGGCAAACAAACAAGTATAATTTCCATCAAATTGATAATTTCCTTTTTAATCAATTCAACCATTTGACAAAGTTATTAAAAGATAAAGAAAGTCAACAACTTAACTTCATCCCTATTAGATGTTCTCTATCCAATAATTCGGATAATCCACTTGATATAAGTCTTGATAAACCGATATTACAATTCTTAAACGATAGAACTATACCAATTTTATTCCCATACATCTATGATCAATCAAGATCTCAAGAGTTTATAGTTAATTCAACAGACTATCTTCGAATATTTATTGAAAATTTGTTAAAATTGAATAGTGAGTTCACAAGGCTTACAGTGGAAAAAATTTTGTTCATTGATGAACTTGGTGGGATTCCAAGTATTGAAAGATCAAATGATTCTCATGTTTATGTTAATCTTGATCAAGAATATGAACGAATTTTATCAGAGTTAAACATTGGACATTTAGATTTAAATGAAAAGGAGATTCATATATCGAATTTACAAAGTATGAAATCTATAATTGATTCAACTCCAAATGATACAACTGGATTAATAACCACTTTAGAAATAGCCATTGAAAATTTAAATTTGAATCCAATTATTTATAACATTTTAACAGATAGAAGTCTTGTTAGTTCATCTTTACCAACTATTAAATTTAAATCAAATGAAACTTTGTCTGAAAGAATAACAAAGACTACAATTTTGAAAAAGGGGTTTAAAATAAATGTTTTCAAATCGTTTAAAGATGTTGATTTAAATAAACTCAAATCGTTGATTGATGATTCTTTTAAAAGATCTTTAAATTTAGATCATTATTTACAAAGGGTTGAACCTATAGTATCCAAGATCATAATTGTTGGTGATTATGATGGTTGTGCCATAGTTACCAATGAAGTTTCAGATAAATCAGGTGAATGTTTCCCATATCTTGATAAATTTGCCATATCAAGACAATCTCAAGGTTCACTTGGAGTTGCTGATATAATTTTCAACATTTTGAAAGATGAGTATAACAAAGACGTACTTATATGGAGATCTAAAAAGGTTAACCCTGTTAACGGTTGGTATTTCCAAAGATCCAATGGAAGTTTCAACTTGGAAAATAGCGATTTTAGATTGTTCTGGAAGGGTAAGAGAAAGTTTTCCAATAGATCATTTGAGTCATTTATAGATATAGCAAGATCGATCAAACCATCATGGAATTAGTATATATATATATTAACAAGTACCATCTATACTCTCACCGATCCATTCAGACAAGGCATCATCAAGTATAAAACCTGCAATTTCTGAACCTTCAAACTTTAGTTGTACTTTATCATCATCTAAAATTTTTCTTAAATATTTGAATTTTTGCAAGATGGATAATTTTAATGTATCATCAATTGAAATTATATCAAAATTTTTCAAAAACCCCTTTTCAACATGAAATTTAACATCAAATCTATCATTTTGTAATATTAAATCAAATTTTGGAGTTGAACCATATTTCCAATCCCATTTGATTAAATCTTGAGAAATTTCATCAACTTTTATAGGAAATTCATCTTCATCAATTTGTAAAACAGTTGTATCATCACCATATTGATTCAAGAATCCATTGGTTACGATATCTATAAATTCATTATTCTCTATATATATATTTGTAACTTTAGAAGAAACACTATCAACAGAATTACAATTAAATTGTAAATGTTCTTTACCTTTGAAACTTAACAGTTGTCTCAACACTGATAAATTTGAATCCAAGAGCATTGTCCCATGATGATACGATTTACCCTTTGCAATCTTAAATGCACTTCCTGAAACTTTTAAATTATTCTCACTAGTTATAATATCACCTCTAACGTTTTGAGTTAACCTTTGACAAATGTTTGAATCGTTTAAGCTTTTTACGATTAAAGAACCGAAATAGTCTCTTTTAAAATCTTCTCTTGTTGATATGAAACTATAGTTTACGTTTCTTAAATCATGAACCACAGTACCACCACCTGATTTTCTTCTAATTAATGGTATACCAAGTTTATTTAAAATTGGTACATTAACTTCTTTCCATGGGTTTTGATTTTTACCAATGACAACACAAGGTGAATTTACATAAAATATCAACCTATGAGCTTTGAACTCTACATTTTTAGAGTCAAATGGAGTGTTTGTGAAAATGTAATCCTCCAAGGCCAAGTTCTTATAAGGATTTGTACAATTTGATATCACCACCAATGGTTTATTAGATTTGATTTGATCGAGTAGTGTAGGAGTTTTGTATTCTTGTTCAACCACGGGATCAACAATGTTATCAACACCATAGAGTTCATTCAATTCGTTGTTGATGTCGTCTATGTCATCTACAAGTGAAGTAGTATTAGTGGCATTTCCATTGTTAGTTGTTGATGTTGTTGTATCAGGTTTTGTGAATAAATTGGAATAAAATTCGTTTAATTCGTTGAATTTTTCATCACCTTTAAGATGATCTTCTTTGAAAGGTGATGAAGTGTTATGTTTAGTGTTGTAACCTCGAAAAGTAATTCTGAGAACTCTGGGTACTCTTAACTTTAGAAACATCTTTACCCTTTAAAGACATATGTTTATATCAACTAAAATCAAACCTCGGAGAAATTTTTTTTTTTTTTAAACGAGATGAAATTTACAAGACATTAATTAACCATCAACCCAACCTTCAACCAATCCATCATCATCATCAGCAACTCTTCAGGTGAAGGATGGATCGTAAATATCCAGTTGAGTCTCTACTACTCTCTAGAAGTTATGAATCAAAATCTCAGATTATCAAGCTCTTGGAAGAACGTTATGCAATAAACGATAAACCAACGCTTTCTTTAAAACCAACAGAATATTCAATTGATAATTTAAAGAATGGTAATAAATCACTTTTAACCAAAGTAAAGCAAAGTAAATTGGATTATCAAAAATCAAAGAATTCAGATAAGACAAAAGTTGTTTTTAAACAGTTTATTAAAAGGAATAAATTTTTACAAAAACGGTTAAAGTATAGATTAAACCAACACGAATTATCGGATATTACCAAATTAAAAGAATATTCAAAGTTACTCAAAATTGAAGATTTTAACAATTTGAATAGACTATGGATAGGCTATATTCAAGACTTGTTACAAGTTGATGTTTTGAATAAAAAATGTCAGAATAACAATTCTCAACAGATTTTAAACAAACTATCAAGTGCTGAGTTTAATGGATGCTTTTTAAAAGTTTTAAAAAGTAGTAATAAGGATGTTGTTGATAAGAGTGGGGTTGTTATTTGGGATTCACAAAAATATTTTGTAATAGTGGAGAGTCTTTCTAAAGATGATATAGGAGGGTTAAAGTTGATAGAGAAGAAGAATACTGTATTTAGTTTTGTTATACCATTGTTCTCTATTGATGATGATGATGATGTTGATGAAAACGATGAAAACTATCTAGAATTTTCAATAATAGGATCAAGATTCCAATTCAGAAGTGCTGATAGATCAGGTAAAAAGTTCAAGTCAAGAAATGTTGATGATTTAAACTTGTAATGCTACAATATATATATATATATATATATACAGTAATAATAAAACAATATATTAAGCAATAGTTGAACAGTGTAAAAGGTACAAGATGATCATTTATTTGTACCGTGTTTTTTCCTTCTATGAAGACTCTTCTTTAAACGCCTATTAGACTTGTCATTAAAGTGTAACTCTTGATGAATAAAGTCAACATCAGGAGAAATATCATCATTATGCTTTTCCAATACACTCTTCATATCATTGCTTAATGGTAATTTCAATGCTTGAGCCATTTGATAATCACTAATACCATTCTCAAGATCCCTTGCATCGACAACTTTGATAGGTGTTGTTTCATCAGCAGCGTGTAAAGAAGTAGTTGCACTTGGACTAGTTGAAGGCGATAACTGATTGTTGGATGATGATGAACAAGTTGTCAAAAGTGATTCATTTGATAGAGCGGCAACTTCTGCATAGGAAAGATTTCTAATATCAACATCGACAAACTCATCATCATCAATTTGATTTGATATTGCAATAACTTGATTTAACGGTGTTAATTCACGTGTCAAATTCTTGTTATGACTATTATTTGATTGTGACGTAATCACAACAGAAGACGTGTCATGGTTATCATTTTTAGAACTGATACTGTTGAAGATGGAACTTAACAGATTAAATTTGAACATAGTGACCAGATAGTGACCAGATATTAGCGAGTGTTTGTTTGTATTTAAATAGCAAACAAATTACAAATTACAAATTATATAAAAAAACAAAAAAAATCAGGGGATTCAATCATTTATATTTATAACTTTTTGGTTTTTCTATAAAACAATGACTAAAAAAAACACCGGATAAACAAAAAATAAAAAAAAAGATAAGCGATTTTTTAAGATTTTAAAAATTTATAAACAAAGATTAAAAATTTTGACACAAAAATTAACAATAGCTTCAATTTTTTTTGTAGTATTATTAAATTTTCTATTATTTCATTAAATTTGTAAAAGTTGATAAAAATTCTATATAAATCATATTTTTCCATTGATTTTCCTACTCATCTTTACCATTTACAAAAGATCTACTCAATTTGTTTTCTTAATTTTCTAATTTTTTTTCATTTCATTAAAGACATATATATATAATATATATATATATATATATAAGCCTCTTGTGTATATGTATAGAACCGTTTTTTAACATTGATTCAAAAAACATGTGTTGTATACTTGGCTATGCATGTATGTATAACAATACCCACTAAAAATACAAAGATTGACTAATCAATCAATCCGCTTCTCTCTCTCTCTCTCTCTCTCTCTCTCTCTCTCTCTCTCTCTCTCTCTCTCTCTCTCTCTCCCTCTCTCTCTCAAAACATAATAGCAAAAAACAATAAACTTTTCTTCCCAAAGTGAAATAACAGTATATTCTAGATACCAGAGTTCAAGACTTCTATGTCAACTCTTTGTCTCTGAAAAGTACATAACTGAGTGAAATTTCACTTTAGTGTTACATTAAACTTTTACTTTCTTCTGAATGAAGAACCTTCAGTCAATTTGGCTTTACCACCGGTTGGTTGAGTTAAAACAGTAGCACAAGAATCACAAGTAACTGCAGTTTGAGCATGTGAAAAAACAGTTGTAATGTTTAAACAACCTGGACACTTGACATCCATGAAAAAAGATCTTGGTGATTGAACCAATTGCTTCAACTTGTGTGATTTGGCTTCAGAAGCAGCAGATGGGTGTAATAAATCTTGAACTAAAACCTATTATTATCATTTGTTAGTACTCTCTCTCTCTCTTTAATTCTCTATTGAAACATGAATATTATGCAAATGACATTAAATTGATTTAATTTTTGGACAGAGGTTCCCCCGTGTAACTCTTGATTCATACTATCTACGATTAACAACATTTTCATCTAAAACGTTGTATAAATGTTTATGGTGATGTCCATTTGATTTATCAAACACACATTCTTCAATTTATGCCCAAAGTTCTATTCTCTTCCCTGGTTTGATGTCTCTTTTCCATATTCATAATTCATAGGTATAATCCAGTTTGCATAATTCCATAATCTCATCTCTATTCTATTCTCTGACATACCATTTTATACGATGTTTGATACTATTGTCCAATACAAGATTCTTTCTTTGTTTGTAACTTGTATATAGGGATTGAAGAAAAAATTTGATAGTGATTTTTTTTCTACTTTTTCCACAAGCAATTGGCGGCTCAGAAAACGCTGAAATGCTCTGACAAAGGAAAAAAAAAGAAGATCTGATCGCAAAAAGAGGAGAATTTGTTAAAATTAGACTAATGTAGTATTTTTCGCGAATGTCTATATACATATTAAAAAAGGATGTTTGGATGTTGTTTTTTTACATCATTTTTTTTTTTAAAATCCCTCATTCTACCAGCAGTCACAAAAATAAATGAAAGAAAAGGAAGCCCTATATTTATAATATCACGTGAGGCAACAACCTCAAGTATTTAGGGTTCCGTTCTATTGTTCTTCTTTATAATACTTTTTTGACACAAAAAAGGAGTAGTAGATCCAATATTCTATGGAGAATGGAACAATCATTTATTAATCTTGGTTATAGGAAAAAAGAGGTGAAACTGTTTGGTTGGAAGCAATTCACTGTGGTGAGCAGGGATATCAACATGACTAAGGGTGACAAAAGCTCTTTGAATAATGCTAATAGTATCACTTCCCCACAAAGTTATCCAAATAATGGGTTAGTTAATCGTGATCTTAGTCCAATGGGGAAATTTCATATCAATGGTAATCATGCTAGTAATAATTCAACAGATTATAATCAAGATAATTTCCATTCTACATTGGATGATGACTTGTTATTCAGATCAAGATCAAATTCAAACGTTAGTTTGGATAACATGTTGTATAATTGGAAGTTTTCAAGTTCAAAAATTTTCAATAGATTTGAACATAACTATGATGGAAACATTTTCCAAAATTCAATCTTGCAATTCAATTCAAAAGTCCACAATCATTATAAATTTCTTGTTAAATTCTTACCAATTTTTATCATTTTAATTCCTTCAATTTTAAAATTATTTTATACTAAAAAAATCAAGTTTGGTAATATAGAAATTGGTGATGATTTATCAAATCTTGTAATTGATATTTTTTCAATTCTAATCATTTGTTGGATTATAAAATTTTTATTAGATTGGCCTTGGAAATGGTATTTACAAATAACTGAAATAAATTTAAATTTGACAAATTTTATAGAAAATTTTGGAGATAACAATGATAATGAAAATTTGCAAGTTGAAACTTCTCACAGTTTAAAAGTTTTATATTTCCAAAAGATAATTGCCTTGACATTTTGTCTTGCTGGACCTTTCCTATGCGGTTGGTTATTACTCTTTGCAAGAGAATATATCCTTATAATTGGTAATAATAATAATAGTGGTGGCGATGATAATGATAAGTATAATTCTGGAATTTTTTCAGATCTAAACGTTGGTATATTTATTAGTTTTGGATTAATTAGAATTATAATTCAAATATCTGAACAGATTCAAAGATCAACGGCCTTAATTCAAACTAAAACTGAAAAATTGATTCATAAACATAATCAATCAAGTAAAAATCAATCATCTTTAAATTTAAATGATTTGGAACAAAATGTTGATAAGAAAATTCAACTTTTCAATGACAATGAGTCAATAGATTTTTTCAATGACAAGTTGACATCAATAGAAAATAGATTTAAAAAGTTAAACTCCAAATTTGAAACGTTTTATATTCAAAATAAATTTATAATTGATAATAATCAACCTTTTGTATCATCAAAGCAATTTAAGATTTTGGAAAAGGAAATAAACGAGTTAAACGTTAAACTTGATTCTTCCATAGTTAACACTGATAATTTGTATGAACGTTCGACGCCAATAATTGAACAACCAACATCATCATCATTATCATCTCCAACAAAGTTATCACCAGCAGTACAAATGCCACATTCTTCCTCAATCTTAAAACAAGATGAACTGATGATGTCCTCAAACACATCCTCGTCATTACATGGTATCCCTCTTTCAAGTAAATCACCATCTTATGCAGCAACATCTTCCAATAGTGATAAATCAACTTATTACTCAGGTTTCTTACCAATCGAACAATACTCTCAAGCTTTGAAGAATCCATTAAATCTCTTAAACTTGATTAAAGTTTTCCCTAATTTAAATAACTATATTTCATTAAGTGACTCTAAGGGAGATCCATTTGATGTTTATTCAAATGATGCAAAAGAGAACTATAACAAGAGACAAATTGATGAAATAACTCTTAATGAGATGGAAAATATGTACATGTTTGACATAACTTCAAGGCCAATTGTCAAGTTCTTTGTCAATTTACCATTCAACTTGCAAAAGTTATTTTGGAAAGCTATATCGTATATTCCACTAAGAATTTTAAAAATTATTCATATTATCTTGTTGATTATATTGGATTATTTAATCGATATATATCACAATCAAATGGAGTTGAAGAAGAGTTTAAATCAAACCAAAGGTAACAAGCAAATTGATTCGAATATATTACAAGCACCTCGAAAGAAACAACTTGTCTCTATCTAAATGCCTTTCTTCAATAATATCAGAACCTATTAGAAGGGGCTTACTAGCTATCAAAAAAAAAAAAAACTTGCATCATTCCATCATCATAGCATAGCTGTATTCGATGAAAAACAGCATTTATAGCTACATACAACTATTTATTAGACAAGTATTTTTGCACAGAATAAATTATTTTCTTTTGTACTTGTAGTTTTTTGTCACTTATCATGAGAGTGCCCATATCGACTCAAAAAAAAACACATCGCAGCATAACCTTAATTTTTAAAAGCCTATCTTTGATCTATACTTATTCTCATTTAAATAAGACAATTATAATGACACAATAAATAGCACAAAGCTTCACAACAAGAGCAAATCAAATATAATTGACCATTTAGGAAAGTCATATGGAAATTTACCATACATAATACCCATAAAGAGTCTTTTTGGATCAATTGACCAACGTTTAGATATCAGCGGGTTGACTTTTAGAATTAGGAAAGAGTTAAAAAACATTGAGGGCCGTTTAACACATCAGGTGAGCGCTATCTTGATTAGGTATGACTAAAGTCTCAGAAGTACAAGAAGAAGGCGCTAAACATTCGTTGACCTCTGAAGATATACAAAATTTCATAGCGGATATAACAAAGAAAAGAAGGATTGACATTTCAGAGACTTTTTCAGATGATGATATTGCTTCGATGAGTTATGTTGGAAATATCCTAACAGATGCCGTGGAAAAGATTGTGAATTATCCGTCCAAGTATGATGTTGATGCTTTCAAAGCCACAACGTTTGATAAGAGAAAACTACATGCGTTGCAAGATCCTTATGTTGAAAAAGTGCTGGGTTTGAAACAGCTCTATGATTTACAACTATTGCCAATATTTGATGAGATCATCAAGTTCAGTCAAAAGAACCCATTCAACTTTAAAGATGATGTTAAAATATTAAAATTTTTAAAAGAGGCAAAGTACTACCTTCCAGAGTTACCTGAAATTCAAAACTCACATATAAGCGAGCAGTTCAAGACTAAAGAGCTTTTATCGAATTTGATTGCATATGGGAAACGTTCGTATGATTTCGTAGCGGCAGAAATCGTTCAAGAGAGGTTTATGGATCGTGAGATTGAAGAGATATCATTGTTCACTGGGAGTAAGAAACTGGCGAGTCACTGGAACATTCTGTATGAATTAGAAGACCTTGATGATGTGCAAAATCAACTTTACCATGATAACTTCTATGCGTTTGTTGGATCACTCACGCAATCGGATCAGAAAGAGGAGGTTAAAGAGTGGTTAACGGTGCTTTTGGAACCGTTGCTTATACAATTTGAAGGACCACTAGGTGAGATTGATTATCAATCGACAGCTGAGAAGCTTAAGGATGCATTCCCAGATGCTCGTTGTGAAACTCTATTTAAAAACGAGGATGAGGCACACCCAGTTTTTGTTGTACAATACCGTTATGGAGACTTTGTTCTAGGTACATCAAGTGGATCCACTTTAATCGAAGCAGAGGCTAGAGCTGCTAACAACATCTTGTTTTACAGAAGTACATTGGATAAGCTATTGATCCATGCCAACTTAGAAAGGAAAAGTGTACACTCAAACCATTCAGATAGTAAGGCAAGATTGGATGTTGAGACAGGTTATACAGCTCCTTCAAACTTGACAGGAGGATACGTATCGGCACATCGTTCTCAACACTCCCCAAATCCAGACACACATTATCAACAGCAACCTACCAACCCAGTTCCACATCAATCTGTACATGGCCCGTCACTCTCACAGCAGGCTCAGGCTCAGGCTCAGTCTCAGGCTCAAGCTCAAAATCCACAAGTGTCAAGCTCTCCAGCTTTTGCCACCTCTACTAGCAACATTCCACTTGGCTCTGGAACTAGCTATTTACAAAGCCAAGTAGTGGCTAATGCATCGTATAATACCCAGCCTTTGACGAATAGTGCTAATATACTCAAAGCTAATGGGATAACTGATCCATACGAACAAGTTGATGAGACAGTTTATAAGTTTGAGGATCCTAGGGATGAGAATCAAATTGATAACTCATCAAAGGAGAAATTGAACTCATTTCTAATTTCTAAAAAATTACCAGCGGCTGAATACAAAACTGCCAAGGTCAGTAACTCTGAAGTTCAAGTTACTTGCTCTGTTGATGGGAAGGCATTAGCTCGAGCAAGCTCAACGAATAAGAAAAAAGCAGGTCAATGGGTTGCACAAAAGATTTTAGATTATCCTGATTATTTTATTAGTCAAAGATATCTACCTCAGTTTACTGATTTAGGACGCTAACCTCATAGCTCATCATAATGAAAATCGAGACTCATTTAGAGCCTATTTGATTTTTATCTACTTTAATTCTACATCTATTAATGAACACCCTTTGCTAACGATAACAATAACCAATGTATAAACAAAATAATGTCAATGTATATACACTCATTCATCCTTCTTCTGTTTCTTCAACTCGTCCCTCGCGGACTCTTCACTATTGAACTTTCTCTTTTTACTTCCATCACCATCACTCTTCAAATTTCTTAACAAAAGTCTCAAAAATATCTCTTTTTCATCACCAATTGAGTTTTTGTCAACTTGTAATACACCAAGACTTCTTTCAACACCACTGAAAACCCTTCTTAATTTCTCAACATCTCCACTGATCAAAGGATCCAAAGCTTCCTTTAGCTGCGGTTTATGTGACTTCAAGATCCGTAGACGTGGTATATCTAATGACAATGAATCTTGTTCTTGTTTCTTTGTACTGTTCACTTTTTTTCTTGAATGAGATTGAAGGTGCTCGTCATCATCCTCATGAAGAACCGACGTTAAAAGCTGAAGAATATCCAAAATGGAGTCTATTCTATACTGCAGATGTGACTTCTCTTTCCTTATTTCGTCAAACTCCTCGTTTAGTTTGTTAGATTTGGCAAGTTTAAGATGGTAGTCCCTTTCCAGTTTGGCGTAGAGTCTTCGATAGTTTATTTTTTCCGCATTTGCTTCAGATTTTGTAGTCGAATCCTCTGGCATTGTTTTTGTTATGGTGAGACCTCAGTGATATGCGAAAACTTCAGATTGGTTGATCAGTTAGAGCTTAGAGGAACGGTTGATTGGGTGATCTAATAACTATCTAAGGCTTTATTTCAAATTTCTAGCTTGGGATTTCTTCGCGACATTTTTGATAATGGAAATTATACAAAGCGTATTCAAAATCTATTTTTTTTTTTTTGATTTTCTGTGGTTATTGTTCCTGCTATTAACTTTTGTTCCTAGTGAAGAGCAGTGGTAATAGAATCGAATTGGACGATTTTGAGCACCATTGATCCACTTGAGCAATAGACTGAATGCCTTATATCATATATCAATGATAAATGAAGCAGTTGATGGCGAGTTTCATCTCAGCGGCAGTATTTTGAGAGTACAGAAAGGGTTGTCCCAGTGTAGCTGAGCGGCTTATAACGATGACAACTACCACAGAGGATGCCCAACCCGCCAGTGCTGCTCAACGTCCACTGACCTCTGAAGATATCCAAAATTTCATAGCGGATATTACAAAGAAAAGAAGGATTGACATTTCAGAGACTTTTTCAGATGATGATATTGCTTCGATGAGTTATGTTGGAAATATCCTAACAGATGCCGTGGAAAAGATTGTGAATTATCCGTCCAAGTATGATGTTGATGCTTTCAAAGCCACAACGTTTGATAAGAGAAAACTACATGCGTTGCAAGATCCTTATGTTGAAAAAGTGCTGGGTTTGAAACAGCTCTATGATTTACAACTATTGCCAATATTTGATGAGATCATCAAGTTCAGTCAAAAGAACCCATTAAACTTCAAAGATGACGTTAAGATATTAAAATTTTTAAAAGAGGCAAAGTACTACCTTCCAGAGATACCTGAAATTCAAAACTCACATATAAGCGAGCAGTTCAAGACCAAAGAGCTTTTATCGAATTTGATTGCATATGGGAAACGTTCGTATGATTTCGTAGTTGCAGAAATCGTTCAAGAGAGGTTTATGGATCGTGAGATTGAAGAGATATCATTGTTCACTGGGAGTAAGAAACTGGCGAGTCACTGGAACATTCTGTATGAATTAGAAGACCTTGATGATGTGCAAAATCAACTTTACCATGATAACTTCTATGCGTTTGTTGGATCACTCACGCAATCGGATCAGAAAGAGGAGGTTAAAGAGTGGTTAGCGGTGCTTTTGGAACCGTTGCTTATACAATTTGAAGGACCACTAGGTGAGATTGATTATCAATCGACAGCTGAGAAGCTTAAGGATGCATTCCCAGATTCTCGTTGTGAAACTCTATTTAAAAACGAGGATGAGGCACACCCAATTTTCGTTGTACAATACCGCTATGGAGACTTTGTTCTAGGTACATCAAGTGGATCCACTTTAATCGAAGCAGAGGCTAGAGCTGCTAACAACATCTTGTTTTACAGAAGTACATTGGATAAGCTATTGATCCATGCCAACTTAGAAAGGAAAAGTGTACACTCAAACCATTCAGATAGTAAGGCAAGATTGGATGTTGAGACAGGTTATACAGCTCCTTCAAACTTGACAGGAGGATACGAATCGGCACATCGTTCTCAACATTCCCCAGATCAACATCCAGAAGTTTCTTCACGCCCAGGGTTTGATGTTTCGGCACTGCAAGCGCAACAACACAACGTTGATTTTAATTACACTCAGACTCATGCAGTTGCAAATTCAATATATAACCCGCAAGCTTCTGCAAAGATTGTACATCAGTCAAATGCAACCCAACGAAGTTCAGTCCATACATTCCCAGACCCTCAGGATGATACCTTGATTGACAACAATTCTAAAGGATCTTTAAATGCCTTTCTAATCTCTCAAAAATTACCATCTGCTGAATACAAGACTTCAAAAGTGAGTAATTCTGAGGTTGAAGTTACTTGCTATGTTGACGGTAGGGCCTTGGCAAGAACAAGTTCAACAAACAAAAAGAAAGCAGGGCAGTGGGTTGAACAGAATATATTGGAGTATGCTGACTATTTTATTAGCAGCAAGTTTCTACCCAAATATTTTTCTAATAGAGAATAGAGACCTTCAACTGGCGACCAATTTGCTACAATCTGTTACAACCTATTGATACCCGATGAATACATCGCTTTGATGACTAATATATACTATCCCATGTAAGCTTCAATTTTGATTAGACTGTCTTTCATAAAATTCAACCACTTGATCACTGGAAGTTGCATCTTCGACACTTTTGTCATCCCTTATTTTTAAGAATCTTGGAAATCTTAAACTTATACCTTTCCCATACACACCAACACCGGACTTATAGATTGGACTTAATGATAAATCTGCAGTTAAAACTTCAAATATGGTAGTTGCTTCAAACCAAACATCAGGTTCAGCACTAGGATCAAAGATATAATAAGATTTAGGATCTGAAATTTCAGTTTTAGACAACGACTCAAAAAGTTGTTTCAACATTTCATCAGAGAATCCGGTCCCAATTTTACAACAAGTTTCATATTCACCAGAATCGGTGTTATAAGAAGCCAATAAAAATCCACCATAAGTGCCTGTTCTTTTACCACGGCCATAGTAAGCTCCAAGAACCACCAAGTCTAAGGAGTCACCAACACCGGCAAGATAATCTTTTTTCAATTTCAACCAAGAGTTTGATCTTTGCGAGGGTCTATATGGATCACTGTCCAGTGTTTTTACCATCAACCCTTCACAAGCACCCTTGACAGATTCTTCAAGAAATTGTTGAAGTTCTTCTGTATCTGAAGTGATCTTACTTGTTGCAAATTCAAATTTCCCAGGTGTTGGTGATAGTGTACTGTATAATATTTGACGTCTTTCTCTTAATGGTTTAGAAATCAAAGGTTCGTCGTTTAAGCATAGGATATCAAAAGCAAATAAACAAACCTGAATTTTAATATCTTCAGATTGAACATCTTTTCTCTTTCTTGTTGATAAGACTTGAAATGGTAGGATTTTGTTTTCTTCTCTACTCCAAGCAACAGCTTCACAATCCAAAATCAAAGATTTCGTTGATTTATTGTCTTTCAAAAAACCCTTAACGCTATCAATGATATCAGGATATTTGGTTGACATATCTTCTGAATTTCTCGAATAAACATGAACTTCTCCATTGTTCAACAGATGAACTTGAGCTCTTTCACCATCGTATTTATACTCACAAGTGAACTCTTGACCTTCAAATTTATCCAGAACTTCAGTGACTGACTTGGTAGGTTTGGCCAACATGGGTTTTAAAGGGATACCAGGTTTCAACGTACAGTGCTTATCCAAATTCAACACACCATGCTCTATAGCCGTTGAAATGATCACTTCATAATTAGGCACTTGACAAAAGGCATCACGAATTTTTTCCTCAGCTTCAACGAATAATTCTGCCGTTAGCGTTTTCTTAGAACTTTGAAATGATACTAGTGCTTTAGCTAAAGATATTAGAACAGTCTTTTCAGCTAATCCAATTCTCAATTTTGATTCTAAAGATCTGATTAAAAATTTGGCTTCTAAACCTTGAGAAGCAGTTAGCATTCTTTTTATAATGTTAATTTTCCTCTGTTGAGAATCTTTACCTGAGGATTTTGATATTTCTTTCAAATTGTTGAAAACATCATGAACAGTTAAAGCTTTTGGTTTAAACATGGTTGGTTGAACTGATCTAGCTTGTAATGCAATCAAACCTAAATCACCAGTTTCTCTATATCTAGATTTAACATGTTGAGTTGATTTCCCTGTACTTTCGGCAATTGTCTTGATTAAAATAGTTTCACCAAGACCTAATTCTAAACCTTCATAATCTGGACCCAATCTATTTATAAATAGATATGTTATTGGTACTAGATCTTTAGGATTTGTTTGTAATACATTCAAAAAAAAATCAGAGGTTAGTTGAATAATTTCTAATCTTTTGGGAGTTTGTTCAATTTTATCAAATACTTCCACCACTGCCTGATATGGGATTGGTTTAGATGATGATAACTTGGAAGAGTTTGCCGATGAGTCTATTTTGGATAGCTTGAGTATTTCTTTAGCATCTTCCAAATCTTTTCTCTCAGTATCTGAGTCAAAGGCTATATCGTTGTCATTGTCATTTTTGCTTTGCTGATTTTCATTGTCTTTCAACTTGGATTCTGTTAAATGTGTTGATTGTGGAGATGATGGTGAGGTTAGTGAAGATGTTGAAGATGGTGATGATGATTCCTCTTTCAGTTTTGTTTCAATCTCTGAAGTTAGATCTTTATCAACTTTTTCCTCTACAGATTGTTTCTGTTTTTTCCTTTGAGGTGAGGAAGATGTTGATTTTGAACTGGTGGACAACTCAGTTTCAGCAGAGACGGTTGATGGCTCAACATTTGCATTTGCTTTATCATTAGTAGTAGTTTGTTGCTTCCTATTGGAAAGCATGGAGAATATGTCTCTTTTACCAGACATATGGACAGTTATAATGGTAGTTACACTGAACTGTGGTACGATGTGAGTGACTCTTCTTGGAAAGATTCTCGATCCTGATTTGGTGATTGAAGGAATAATTCTTTGAATTAGTAGCATGCAACAAATGGAAGTAACAAATATAGATATATATGGGGAAACAGTTGATAACAAGAGCAACTATTTACCCAATGATTGTCAGCTTCTAATCTATAAAAAGACGAATAGTAACACTTTTTATTGAATATATTTATCCTTCCAATAATCCACACAATTGTTTCATCATTAGCATCAAAATTATCAAACAACAATGAACATCATCTCAAATGGAAATACATAATTTAGTCCCTCACGAAAACGCGAAATTAGGCTAGTTTTTTTGATTTATTTCAAAGTCTCTTTTCACGCTTAAAATTTTGGGGAAAAAAAAAAAAAAAAAAAAAAAAAAAAAAAAAAAAACTTGGACAAAATTACCCGAATCAGGACATAGTCTATTAAGGGACAAATTCCAAACTTAGTCTATTTTCGGAGACTTTTTTTTTCCCTACATTTTTCCCTATTGTTAAAAAATTAAACAATTTTTCGAAATCCCTTACAAATACAAATCATTTATATGAGAGTTTGTTATTTATTGATTGTTGAGTTGGGTAAATCGACCTTTTGTTGAATTTAGATCTCAGAACTCAGTGCAGAGTATGGCCAACAAGAGAAGACCAAAGAAGACAAAGGCTCCATATAGACGCTACGGGCCTAATGGACTGATACATACAAGTGGGAATAATTCACAAAACTACTGTTCAGATGACGATGATGATGATGATGAAGAAGACGATGAAGTTGAAATGAACCGGTTAAAGATGAAGGAGTTCACTACTAATGCAGTAGTTACTCCTTCATCTGGAAAAACAAAATGGCCCATTTCTGAGTTCAGTAAAATGGATGTACTTAAAATTGCTATAAACGATGAGAAGAGAAAAAATGGAGAAAGTGATATTAATATTGAAATAACTTTTGATAATTTAAGAAATAGTGATGCCATTTCAAAATCTTTCAAACAAGCACCAAGCTTACCTGTGGAGATTTATCATAAAATTTTAAAGTTCACTACAATGGATACTACTAATAAAAGTATTAATAAACTGAATCCTAAATATCTAAGAGTTTCAAGAACTTTTTATCATTTATATTTACCAATACTATATGAAGATCCACAATTAGATTCATATAATTTTATCAAATTTGTTGAAGCTGTGGCTCAACCTAAATGTAAACTAGGTTCATTAGTTAAAAGATTGGATTTATCAACTATTATACAAAGTGGTAAAAATTCATTTGTTTCAAGAATCTTAAGAAGGTGTTCTCCAAATTTAGAAATATTTATTGCTCCTCAAACAAGTTTTGGTTATGCTCCTTTAATAAGTTTAAGAGGTTGTAAAAAAATTGAAATATTAGATTTAGGTTTGGTTAGTGAAACTGTTAATCTAAATGAACTATTCCATTCGATTAAAGGTGCTGAATCTTTGACAAGTTTATCATTTCCAAGATCATCAATTTCCTTTGCAATTGATGAGAATACCAATATGAATGATCTATGGCCTCCAAATTTACGCAATTTAAGATTAAGTGGTGGAATAACTGATGATTTTATTACTAATTCAAATCTACCACTTTCCATAACTCGTTTAGAATTTGCTCATTGTCCAAGTATCAAAGAATTTGCCATTTATTCCATGTTGAGTAAATTTGGGAAAAGTTTAACCCATTTATCCATTCAATATCCTATGCCTGGTTTGAACGAACATTCAATGGATTTTTTATTCACCTATTGTCCAAATTTGATTTTTTTACAAATTACAGTGGACTACTGTTCGAAATTCTTATTTGGTGAAGATCTATTACCTAAATTAATCTCACCAAATGGAGCTGAAGATATTATTCAAAGACCTTTAAAAACTTTATGGATTGAATCAAGTGGTGGATTGGGTCAAGGTACCAAAATACATCCAGATGATTTAACAATTGCAATCATGGAGGATAGATTACCTTGTTTGAAGAATGTAAGAGTCACATCTAAACTAGGTTGGGATTTAGATGGTGATGATGTTGGAGATTTGGTAAATCTCTTGGAAGAGAAGGATGGTGGTTTATACGTCAACTTTCACTAGGATTGCCCCCCCCAACCTACCGCAATATTTTAATGCTTTTATTTTGTGCTATTGAAATTTCAGTTCTTGCAACTTCAAATTCTTTCACTTGGATTTGTTGTGCCGTTTTTATCTACAAATTGTTATGACCCTTAATGACTTCAAAAAAAAACCGGGGAAGTTCCCGACATAAAAAAGACTAACTCATATTATAAACACTAACAAACGTTTGTGTAACTATATTTCTATGCGTTGTTTCATACCAATCATTGTAGATTATTCAGTCTAATCATCTATACATTAGTATCACATCAAGACAGCTGCTGCTTTCTTTAGTCTCTTGTGTCCTGTTAGTAAAATCTCAGGACCTTTTTTTTTTTTTTTTCATTTTTGCTTTCCAGTCCTCGTCTTTTAGAACGCAGACTTCTAGACATTTAAACGACATATTCGCGAATGATGATCACTCGGGTAATTTTCAAAGTTGACACGCAAAGGGACACAATGAAAAATAATATGAAAAGAGTGTCAAAAGCAAGACTAACTTTCCCACTGTTCAACCCTCCTATTGTGTTGATCAATTAGCTCTGCTGTTTGCTGCTGGGTTACAAATGGCTAAAAAGAAGATTGTCGTTGTTCCTAATGGGCCTGTTGGGTCACAGGTCTCCATTGGCGTCTCATCAAAAGTACAACAACAACAACAACAACCTCCATACATCAAGCAAGGTATAAAACGTGCATTTGTATCCACTCAATTGAGCCCTGAGTTTATCAAATCAACAATTATCACCAATTTGGATAAACTTGTTGCCTTGTCATTGTTTGTGATCTCCATTGCCTTGAAGTCCCCTGAGATCCAAACCCCAAATAGTGTTATATTTGATGAAGTTCATCAAATTCTTCATATCAACAAATATATCGATGGTCAATATTTTAACGATGTTACTCCTCCATTGACGAAACTAATTTTAACCCTTGTTTCATATCTGGTTGGATATCGTGGCGAAGCTATCAATTTGAAAAAACCTGGATTAAGCTATGCTGGAACAAACTTCCCATTTGTTCAACTAAGACTATTTACAGTATTGGTAAGTTCTTTCACTTTACCATTGTTCTATTCAACTTTGAGATCTGTTGGTGTAAGAACTGCAATTGCCGGATTGACTAGTTTTTTTTTGCTATTTGAAAACTTGATTGTATTACATTCAAGACTATTCATGCCTGATAGTTTCCTATTGCTTGGGTTAAGTTTAACCGTTTATTCTTATAAGAAGTTTGATATTTCTACACCATTCAGTAAAAAATGGTTTAAATTCTTGTTGCTCACCAGTATTGGATTAGGGTTAAGCGTCTCTTTTAAATGGATCGGGGTGGCTACAGTTGCATGGATTGCCTTGATTAGTTTGATCAAATTATGGTATATTTTTGGTGATGTTGAAATCTCTGATGATAAAGTGTTTAAACATACAATCTATAGATTGACATTTTTCATCGTTCCTACTTTGATCTATCTTTCAACTTTTTTCATTCATTTCTTACTGTTGAAAAATTTCCATAACGATGCTTCTTTATTATCATCAAATTTACAAAGATCATTAGACTTTAACGATATTCAAGTGGTTCCTAAATATGTAACTTTTGGATCAACTGTCACCATAAGACATACAAACTCATTAGGTGGTTACTTACACTCTCATCCGTATCCTTATAAATCAGGGTCGAGAAATAGTCAAGTTACACTCTTTGATTATAAAGATTTCAACAATGAATGGGTCATTGAAGCTGTTAACGACTATAATGTCAAAGATCCTAGAATTAGATCAAATAGTGACGTTCAATTAAGACATAAATTAACAGGTGCCTTGTTAAAAGTTGATCCAGATTTTAAACCACCAATTTCAGAACAAGAATACGATTTCGAAGTTAGTTGTGTTGGTAACTCTTCTTATGCAGGTAATCAAACTGAACATTATTGGTTGAAATTTCCAAATAAAGATGACGATGATAACTATTTAACTGCATTTGATACAGAATTTGAGTTGACAAATCAAAAAAAAAGATGTACCATTTTATCTCATGATTTAAAATTACCAGATTGGGGGTTTAATCAACAAGAAGTTATCTGTATCAATAGTCCACAACCATCAAGATCTAAATTCATCATTGAAAATGTGAAATATCCAAAGGAGTTCAACGTGGATGAGAACCCATTGTTTAAAACTGTTGTTAAAAGACAAGATCCATCATTTTTGGCTAAATTTTGGGAGTTGAATAAAGTGATGTTAAAATTATTAGAAAGTATCAAAACAAAGAATTCAAACACGTCAAATGCATTATCATGGCCATTTTTACAAAAGGGTTTGAACTATACAGCAACAACAAATTCTCATCTCTATGTTATAGGTAATCCAGTTGTTTTTTGGTTAACAATTGTACTTGTGTCAACTTTCTTCGTTTTGAAAGCCGTTGATCTAATAAAAACAGATGTTGTGCCACAAAGCATAAACTATAAATATCAAGCTGGTCAATTTGTCCTTGGTTGGATCATCCATTTTTTGCCATATGTTTTCAACGAAGGTCAGTGGTTTTTACAATACTATATCCCAGCTTTGTACTTTGGTATCTTGTTAATAGGGTTAACTTTTGAACTGATTTATTTTAGAAATAAACTTTTAGGACAATTGGTGATTAGTATATCAGTTGTCTTGGTATATTATTTCTACTCTTCTATCTTACCAGTTACATTTGGTACCAACTGGACTAGAGAAGCTTGTGAAAATGCTAAATTCCTAAACTCTTGGGACTTTAGATGTGATGTCTACAAATAATAATCCGTCGATAAGAACACATATATATATATATGTACTTTTATCTATCTCCATCGTAGTCTTCTCTCTACTCCTTTTTCGAATCAATCAGCTGCTTACTGAGTTTCAATATCAGTTCATTACACCAATCTAGCAACTCATCTTTTTTCCTTACAGCTTCAATTCTATCATCCTCAACTTTTACGAGTTCCTTTTGTAGCTCACCAATTTTCAACAATTGGGTTTTGGGACTAACACCGGCTCCTGGTAAAGAACTTATCAACGTAAGTATCTGTCTTGTTTTCAATATCAGGTCTGTTGATAGTTCGTTTATTGTAGATTTGAACTCTTCTGGTGGTGCAATTGTTGCCTGTGGATCTACTAACTTCTCCTCATTTTCAGCTGGGATAAAATCATGGTTTCTGTCAACATAGTTCAACGTGGCAACGAATTGCTCGACAAGTTGATCGAGGCAAATTTGAAGTTGTGATAATCGGTCTGACATTTCTTTCCCTTCTTTTTTGTCTTGAAAATTAATTGGTCTAAAGTCTTCTTTTGTGGATGTTGTCTGTGTGTTTTTTCTAGTCTTTTAAGGCTAAATGGGTCTCTTGTCTATTTTTTTTAACTTCTCTTTTTGATTTTTTCTTCCTTGAATATCGAGACTTTTTTCAATACTGGGGACTCATTGATAGCCAAAACAGACTAAATTATCCTCACACAAGCCAAAAGATAATGTCAACAGACTTGGACAGCTTAATCTCAGGAGTTTCTGATTTGAAACTCTCGGATGATCTTTTCCCAAACCATCAGACTATTGAGCCATCCCAAATCAGCACAGATGAACTTGATCAACTCTTAGTTGAAAAGCTACAACTCATCGATAGATACACCCAACTACGAGCACAATTAGCGTCTGAGTTCAAAGAGGGATTCATCAATATATCAAGGGCCAACTATGCTGGCTCTTCGCTGAACAAACCTTACGGTAGAGATTACTGGGATGGGAAAGTACAGGCCACTACGTTGGTACAAGTCAATAAAGAAAATCAAATCGTAGTACGAAAAGATGTCGATGAAGAAGAAAGGGAAGCCAAAGTGGAACAAAGTGAGAATGTTGGGCTAAGAAATAGAAAAGGAACTGATAAGTCAGAGTCGACAAAGAGTCTGGATAAGAAGCAAAAAAAATATAATCCTATTAATATGTTTGGTGTGCTGGTTCCATATCAACTTCGTGTAGCCCAAAAGCATTTCAATAAATCGATAGAGAACGTGATAGAAGTTGCAAATGTCACTCAGAAACTGGACACAATAGACCAAAAGATTAGTGTGTTGCAAAGGGAAACCAAAGTTGATCATAGCTAAAAGTTGAAACTGAGGTATTGTATCTCAACCTTTGATTCGATATCTGTTTCATTTATTGCCCGCAAAAAGAAGAAGGTACATAACTTAAACTGAATGTAGTTCCCCTAGATGCTGTAGTATTAGATGAGGTCTACAGAGACACAGCTTGAAATAGATAAGTCATGATATATAAAGCCTCTAAAACAAAAAGCGAAAATTAGCTAAACATAAAGGATCGACAGTGATTTCACCTAATGTGAGATCATTCAACAATAATCAAGTGTATACACTATGCAAAGCATAATGAAACTGGAATCACAGGATTGAAAATTGATACAAGGGAGAGTGTAAAGTCAAACACATAGTAATTTAAATATTAACAACAAGCAAAACCGGTAAATGAAAAGCAATAGATATGAATGAAGATTTGTAAAGACAATTTTTTCTAAGTGGGTTGGGTATAAAAGATTTATAAGTGAGTGAATCATTAGTGGGTCGTTAAATTAGTGGTAAAAGTACAAAAAAAGGGTTCATTGGTTATGGGAATGATTGTTGAATGGTTAACTCAAGATGGATGGAAGTAAGGTGCTGATATGATGTTGTTTTGGAGTTGATTCAGGTTCATCGTACTCTTTGTCATCTGGTTGCTCGTAATTATAATCATTGTCATTGGTTTGGATCTTGAAAGCATCTAGCTTTACATCTTGTTGGTAGAAGCCATTCAATCTTGACATTCTTGAGAATCTAGCAGCTTTCAAAGTAGCTACAGTCTCACTGTAGTCGTTATCCTCTTCGTCGTCATCGTCATCATCATCATCTTCTTCTTCTTCACCTTGTCTCAAGTTATCAAATCTGAATCCATTATAAGATTGTGGGGTTGATTTGGATGAGTTCAAAGGTTCAGCTAATTTGAAAATTTTTTTGAAATCATCAATACTTTGAGCAATTTCATTATATTCTGATTCAGATCTATTCATGAATGAAGTCTCCATTTCGTTTTGGAAGAGGTTTAAATCTTGATGAATTAGGGGAGAATCAGCCTTGTTATAAGAAGGAGAGTAACTTATTGAATTTGGTCTTTTCAATACTTGTGAATGCTTTTTCGGAACCAATGGTGATAACTCTTCATATATCCAACGTTGTCTAACGGCATTTTGAGGATCTGGAGTATCCCAACTCTCAAATGTCTTTTGATATTTGTTTGAAGAGTTATAGTCTGATTGACATTGCTTATTGATTTGACTTTTTTCAAGTTTTTTCAAATTCTCTATTGAAGATGATGAATTCGTATGTTGGTGTTGGTTTTGAGGTTGGGTTTCCATTGGTAGTGGTTTTGTTGTGTGAAATGAAGAAGGATCTTCGCTTATAGTAGTGTTCCATTGTGATGATAGCTTTCTTTTGGAGATACTTGTAGCCATAGTTGACACGGACCCAGATCTTTGAAATAGATTAGAACTCAATGAAGTGGAGTTTGATGTGGACCGAGGTATGGATCTCTTTAGCACATCCTGTGAATTTGAACAAGTTATTGAATTCAAGGCAGGCTGAGTTCTGTTGAAAGAAACACCAGATGATGAATTTTGGTTATTAACCTTTGCAGAAGCTGGTGATAATGGTTCAATTTGATCTTCCTCACTTGAAGAAGTTGAACTCAATGAATTCTTGTTATGAGATAGTTTTGGCATTTCGAAAGATCTATTTGTTATAGGCATCTCTTGGTTGATATGACTGATATGGTTAAATCCAAAGGGAGTTGAAATCTTTTTTCTTACACGCTTTTTGCTCTCTTTATCGTCTTCTTTATTCAACGATAGTTTTTTGAACATACCAATGAACTTATTATCCTTTTTCTTCTTCTGTTCTTCAAGCTCATCAATGGCGAACTGGAAATAACTTGTAGGTGGTAATGGAGGAAGGTCAATTGTGTTTTTGGACATGAACAATGGGATATCACTGTTGACAATCTCTATGGATGGATCGTTCAAGAGAAGTTTATCCTGAGGATTCTGGTTATGAAGATGCTGTTGTTCATGGTCCTCCTCTAACCAGATGGAGTCCATTTGATTGTAATTCATACTTGTCTCGTTCTTGTTGGATTCAACTGTTCTGTTATGACCTGGATTAAATGAATTGCAAACAGTATAAAGAAAAATCTGATGGAACTGAAAAGTGAACTGACAACTAAAACCAAACGCCAAACTTCAAATAGACGGTTGAGTGACAATTGAATTGGTGAAAAGTCTTTGAACTAAAATCTGGATCTTTTCAGTTTCTTTTATCGAGTTCTGTCTGAGATGAGCTTGGTGGGTAAACACTTGAGCTGACAACACTTGAAGATGATGAAACCTCGCTAGATTCGACTGCAGAGGAAGATGAGCTTGGTGGGTAAACACTTGAGCTGACAACACTTGAAGATGATGAAACTTCGCTGGATTCAACTGCAGAGGAAGATGAGCTTGGTGGGTAGACACTTGAACTGACACCACTTGATGATGAAACTTCGCTAGACTCAACTGCAGAGGAAGATGAAACTTCGCTAGATTCAACTGCAGAGGAAGATGAGCTTGGTGGGTAGACACTTGAGCTGACACCACTTGA
>JAJMFM010000060.1:0-82272 GCA_030574875.1 Taiozyma peoriensis
GTCTTAATTTGCATGTAATTTCACTAAAAAAAAAAAAACCCCTTTAGGATGCACAAGTTTGGAGAAGTGAGAGACTAGAGATAAGTTAAATTTTGACTCTGGTAGGATTGTTTGTTGGCCGTGGTTGTAGTGCTGGAAATTATGGCGGGGGAACTTTTGACATGGTAGAAAGATTCTGTTTGGTGTATGTTCAAAACAAGTATGGCAATTAAGAAGTTTGACAGAAATTATTTTATTTGAAAGATCAACGTTTTTGTCTTGTGGGATTTAGAATTATTTTTAATCTTAGATTGTGAAGACCCTTAATTTTAACAAGTATTACATATCTTATCTAACGGTTATTTTTAATTTCTTATTTTTATTGCTTTTCCAATTCAATGGTACAATTTCTTTCTTTGTCTTCTATTGCTTTGACATTTAAGTTACATGTAAGAGCGGATTAATTAGATGATCCATGTGCAAACAGTAAGATTGTAGTACCTAAATTAAACTAATTTGTTAATTAATTGGTTAAGATCTGAGAAGCTGACTCTTGATTCTTGATGTGTAATATTTTCTTTCTTTTTAATCATTTTCGCAAAGTGGATGATAAGCAAATTAGATGTTTATGATAAGTAGGATAAAGAGGCGTGCAGAAAAAGTAGTAAGCAATATAAATTTATAAATATATATACAGGTAAAAATTCTTGACTCGGGCGGGGGTGTTTAGGTGACAAATTTACACACCATAAAATTGCATTGGAATTTTAAGTAGATTCCCCTGTAGTTATTAACTAGAGAAAAGAAAGCCAGTAACTTTCGCCCAGTGCTCACAACCAAGAGCACAAGAAAACTGAAAGAAAGCTTCCAAAAAGGAAATTAGCAATATATGGAGTTATTAATTTTTAATGGTTTTTTTTTTTTTTACTTTCTCCACGGTTAAAAAATCAAGCTTATTCTTTCCCCAACCTGACCGATGGCTTGAGGGGATAATGAAGTTAAATAACCAATGGTAGTTTACCTATTATAAAAGCATTGAAAAATTATCCTATTGTTCTTGATATATATTGTTCCCTATTATCTATTTACTAGTTGTATGAAAGGCAATAATTTAAAGCAATGGCAGTTTTAAATCTAGAAGATCAATTGGTATTTTATAGATCATATCATTACAATACAATAAATGTATTGATTCATTCAATATTTGTTCCCACGATTCTTTTCTCCTCCTTTGGACTACTAAATAACTATACAATATTACAACAACCAGTTGGGTTAGTGTTTGCCATTGGATATAGTTTATTCTATCTATTATTAGAATTTAAAGCTGGTTTAATATCAATTCCAATTTTATTAACATCATCATTAAAGACAAGACAATGGTTAGTTGAAAGTGATGGTGCATTTAACAAAACTTTGATTACACTATTTTTAGTTGGCTGGATTGTTCAATTTGTTGGACATGGTGTATTTGAGAAAAGAGCACCTGCTCTTTTGGACAATTTGGTTCAAGCTTTGGTTTTGGCTCCATTTTTTGTTTTATTTGAAGGATTATTTTTGATTGGATATAGAACAGAATTGAAGGCAAGTGTTGATGAAAGAGTTGAGGTTAAGATTGCAGAATTTAAGAGTAAGAGATTGGCTAAAAAATAAGAAAGCTACCTAAATTGTTGTAGAGCTTTTTTATATGTCTAATGAATTATGATACATGGAAATATGACAACTGTAGACCATATTAGAACATTAATAGTAAAATGTTCAATTAAGAGATTTACAACATTAACAAACCATTTTAGATGTTATTCATCTTCCTAACCATAAAGCAATAACGTATGATGTTGAAGAGAGTAAAACATCATATCAGTTAGCTGACAACGATTCTGCAACTCTTTTTACTAAAAAGGACATAAAAGAAGTTACCAAAATCTATAATTGACAGCGGTCGGTGTACATACACACTTTGAAATAAAACTTTTGTTATCAGCTCGTAGAATTTGTAACTAAGCAACTAGTTTGACACAGTTTGACACATAATTTGGAAGGAAAAGAAAAACTAAAACAATCGCTTGTTAGGTTAAGAGTTACCGAGATTTTGAATATTATTGACGGGTTGACAAACCCTTTTCAGAAAGATGATGATCTGTCTGGCAAAATACCTCAGATTTACAAAACATCAAAATGGAAAGTTTGAAAAGACCAATAAAGTCCAAGTTTTGTATAATCAACTTATTTCAATTTTTTTCCTTTATAAACATCAACAATTATGACAAAATTTGACTTTAATTTTGAATATATATATATATTTTTCCAATTTTGGGCCAGAAATCGGTAAAACTTTCTACTTCTGAATCATACAAAGAAGAGAGAAAAAAAAAACAAACAAACACACAAATTATCAACCGATACTTTCGTTATCAACGATTTGGACTAATCTTTTTATAAAGGCGGAAGAAATTTTTACGAAAAAAAAAAAAAAAATCTATTGAATCTGGGAAAGTTGTTTGACACTTAAACTGTTGAAGAAATCTTTTTAGTGAAACGATAGGTGAAGGAGTGTGAGTGGATCTTTATCGAGATACAATGGTATTAGTAGACTTAATATCAAGTTTGAAACAAGATAAATCTCTTTTACAATTTGCCCTATCTAAAACCTTTACTCTACCATTATTACTATTCGTTTTATACGAACTTTTCACCAATGATAGCACTCCTTCTAAACAAGCAGAAAATCTTGAAAAAGATCAAATTTCAACTGTGAAATCGCACTCATTTATATCATTAATCCAATCCATACTACCACAAAGATCCAATGATGTTAGACCGGTTGATATCTCATCAGGTTTATCAACAACCTCTATCAAATCTTATAAAAATGATCATAAGAAAGAATATGGAGCATTAGGAGTTCCAATAGCACCAGAGTCTCCAGAATTTCAATGGGATAAACAAAAGCCAATTAAATATAGACCTTTTAAACATGGTGAATATAAACTAACAATGGGTATTCATAATATCCCACCTGACGAATGGTTTTTAATTGAAGATACATATAAACAATATACCGATATGAAATTTGATATTGTTTCTAATCCAAAGACATATGATCATACAGTTTTCATGACAGAAGATTGTGTAGATCAAGTTATTGAATTTTATCAAATGTCCACTGAATTCATGTTAAAGAGATATCCACAATATTTTGAAATTCAAGGTGATAAAATTTATAACAAGATAAGAAATGATTTTGTACCATTAGATCCATATTCCGTTGAAGATAAAAAAACACTTTTAGTAGATTTGACAAGAGTACTTGAAGAAGATTTTATAATTTTATTCCCTGATACGGAAAATTACGATACTGATGAGTATATATTTAAAGGTGGTATATTTGCATTTGCTGCAGGATTTGATCCAAAGAAAAGATTTAAAACTCCATTAACAACAGTACATGGTCCTGTTCCTGAGTATAAATCTAAATTGCGTTCTCAAATGAATAGATTTTTTGACAAGTTAAAATCATACACTTATGTTAGAAGAAACAACTGGTCAATTCAAACTCATAACAAAGTCTTTGTAATGAATGAGAATAAAGGTGTTGAAGGTGATGAAATAAAGCCAATTGATCCGGAAACTCTAGATTTTAAAAGAGAAGTTTATTTCAGATCAGAAAGACAAATTTTAACAAGATTACCAAAAACTGGTGCAATTGTATTCTCAATAAGAACTTATCTAACTCCAATCGCTGATATTCGTTTAGAACCTTCAAGAGAGGAACTAATCGGTGGTATTAACGGTATGCAAGAGGTTATTGGTCATTATAAGAGAAAACCAGAATGGGGTGATGCTGTCATTAAATACCTAAGAGGTGAAATTGAAGGTGGTGATAAACCTTGGATTGTTGGTCTTGATAACCAGAAGGAATAACACTTTACACTAGTGAATCATTCACTGCATTGAAAGAGCATATAATTTATAGATTGTATTAGGCTTTGTAATTTTCATTTTTATTATACAATTTTTTTTACTAGTTAAATTGTGGTCTCGCTATTTCTAGTCAAAATTGGATTGAAAAAATTGTCCTAAAACCTGAACCGGACAAATTAATTTTTTTTCGATGAGCTTAAAAAATTCTAATGTGTCAGAAAAAAATGAATCATTATATAGTTATTGGATACAGAGAGTTAGATCTATACTTTTCAAACTAGGAATTGAATCATGGCCAAAGTTATCACCACGACACATAAGAACATTCTCACAAACCCAAGTGTCCTCTTGACCCCGGAAAGACTATGGCAATTGAAAGGTCTTTCTTCATCATCGGCACCCATTGAGGATGGTGCTACTTTAAACATTAAAGATTTGAATCCAATACAACTAAAGGCCATATATAGAAGGTTCTTAAGACTCTCGTATTTTCTTCCCAAGCTCAAGAATGAATTAGTATTCAAATCATATTTAAAGCGAACGTTTCAAATAACTTATGATGAAAGAGTTGCACTAATTCTTAAACATGAAGAATACTTTTCAAAAGAAGATCTAATAAAGGAAAAAATTAAAGGTGATAAACCACCTGCAAAAGTGAATAAAAGGAAAGTTATTAAACCAACTGAGTTGGATATTCCAATTCATAAAAGACTAATAAACACTATCAATTTTTTAACAAAGGCAATGACGTACAACGAAGAATATTCAACTCATTCAACAATTGTGTTGAATTTATTGAAAGTTGAAGAATCTAAATCGGAATTTATAGAAAAAATAAGGAAAAGTGATAATGTGATAGACTACTATATGAATGAATTAGAATACCATCAAAGAAATTTGGAAGATACAAAATTTGGTAAGAAAATTTATCCAGAATTACAAGGGATCATAGAATTTGAAAAAATGATAATGATGTTTAATGAAATGGAAAATTTGTGTATATAATACAATATTATCATCTTTATTGTTTACTACTAAAGTTAATCCTATGCAAAAATGATTTTTCTATTTTAAAATTATACAACCGACAAGTGGATTGTTAAAATGGAAGACTCTATATATGATGTGCGTGTGATATTAACTCAAGACAAAGGCATATTTAGACTTTGTTCTAATTCTTTTACCATATTTGAAGAATAAAAATGGTACTGGAATTAAAGCAAACCCAACACAGGCCAACAATAAACCAGCCCAATTGGTTCCCATATGATGAAACATTTGAGTGGCAAATAATGGGAAAGCACAAGCAGCAGCAGATCTTAAAAGTGTATTAGCAGCTAATGCAGATGCTGCAAAAACCAAATAAGAATCAATGATATAGTTGATTGAAGAGTTGAAAATTGTCATTAACCCGAAACCAATAAATGTACCAGCTGCAGTTGGTGCCATCCAATGAACAGTTTTATGATAATTACCTGTCCATGTAAACCACAGTAGACCAATTGGGAATGCAAAACAACCTGCAAATAAAGGATATAATCTTGCTTCAGGTACTGGTTTACCACCATTATTTTTCATAGCTTTTAAATATGAACCTTCAGCGAAAAATGAATAGAGTCCTCCCAATGACATACCCAATGCAACACCTAGATATGGTAGTTGTGAAACACCACCATGCATTCCATAACCTTCTAAAAACACAATTGGATATGCAGATAATAACAAGTATAGAATACCATAAATGAAAGCGTTATAGATTGTGATTAGTAAGATGATTGGTTCTTTAACAAGCATAACAAGTGGTCTTGTTAAATTTTTTTCAACAATATCTTTAAAACTCAATTCAAATTCATCATGAGGTGCATGAATTAACCAATTTCCTGTTCTCTTTTTAATCTCTTTAGCCTTATTAACAAGTATAATTGGATGATGAGTTTCTTCGAAAAAGAAAACAATTAAAACTAAACCAGTTGCACCCATTATACCTGTGATGTATTGAGTCCATCTCCATTTTAGATAGGAATAAGCAATGAAAGCACCTGCAACTGGAGCAACAATTGGCATAACAAATACTGTCATTGAAAAAATAGAAATAGCCTTCCCTCTTGTATTATTATCAAACATATCAGCAAAGGCAGCAGGTACAACAACTAATGGAGCTGCACCAACCATACCTCCAAATGCTCTTGATAATAATATGGTTTGTAAATCTTTACCAGCTCCACATGAGAATTGGAAAATTGTAAAACCAAAACAACTTAAAATTAGTATAGTTCTTCTACCAAATAATTCACTTAATGGTGCCCAAACAACAGGTCCTGTTGCAAAACCTAAAACGTATAATGAAATACCTAAAGTTGCAACAACTCTAGAAACATGAAATTGTTCTGATACTTCAATTAAAGCAGCAGAAAAAATTGAGGAACCCCATGCAACTGTTGCCGTATTAATTCCAATGATTAAACATTGAAGAACTTTTGTTCTAGTACTCCAATTATGAGGATGTAGTGGATCATCAGGACCATTGAATGAAACTGTATATGGTTCAGGATCTGGATATTCTGTTGGAGTTAACTTATCCAAACCCATCGGTGGTATTGGTGTTTTGTACTCAGCATTGATGTCTTGTATACTACCAGTATTCGTTAAAGCTCTTGAAACTTGTCTTGAAGTTTCAGATCTTGATTCTGCCCTGAATAGTTCTTCACCGTCTGTTTCACCACCATTTATATGATTAGCAGCTTCAACATCACTCGTGGTTAACTGATGTGGAATATCAGCCGTAGCATCATCGTCAGATGAGCTACTTGGTGAGTTATCTCTTTCATCTTTGGGTTGGATATAAACCTCTTTATCTTGGTCTAGTTGATCATTTGTTTGATTAAGAGTATCCTGCTGATCACTCGAGTGCGATTCATCCGCTGTATTGCGAGATATCATAGTGTTTGTGTGAGAACTTGTATCTATTACTTTATGTGACAAAAAAGAAAAAAAATAAATTGTTTTAGATACCAAGAGTTTCACAGCGACTAATTGACTTGAAGATAATAGTTGAAAAAGAGTTATACAAGGCTTAAAACGATTAACTACATTTTACAATGATTGAAAGAAAATTATTTCTAGTCAAAACTAAAAGATCGTTTTTCAATTCTTTATATACATATAATTCTCATCTTTTGCATATCTAAATATATACAATAATGTACATAATTTAACATATTTTAATTAGTAAACACCAAATTTTTTTGCTACTAGGAAGAAAAAACAGGCATATTTCAACAAAAACGCACTAATTTACCATTTTTTATACTGAAATAGTCGGTAAAATTGGAGATTGTTGCCGAATTTATCGGTAGCTTCAGACGAAACCTAAATCTTTTTTTCCCTTTGAAGCATCTGATCTTCTCGGGTCTGGCGCAGTGTGAGACTTTTTTTTTTTGCCAAACTGTCTTTTGTAATTCATTAGGAAGGAAAACTTCTCTAGGCCCGCGCCTTACCGACCACCCCGACAAGCTCACTACTGTAGAATCATACGAACGGACATCGGCCTACGAAAAGAGTTCAAGATATAAATTAGGCAATGTCCTTCTACAGTGCAGTTAAATTCTGAGACCTAATTGAATTGCTTTGGCTTAAAAAGTTAATAAACCCGAATATAACAAAAAAAAAAAAAAAAAGATCCTGACGAAAGGCGTTGAACTCATCCAGTTATCCCATCCCTCAGGTGAGATTATATTGGCCTACGTCAGAGAAAAAAAGGTTTATGTTTGTATCATAAGCTATTTCCGTTCTAGTTTCAATTTTACAATTCAGATGTCAGTGAACTTTTACGGATCAAAGAATCACCAGATGTCAAAACCTCCTTGTTGTACAATAGATAAATGCACGAGTTATCCAACATCGTCATAGAGTACACTTTGTCTTTTCGTTAGCCTTCAACGACACAGTGTTTTAGATTTTATTTATTAGTATGGTCTAGATGATTTTTAGTATATGCTACATCGTGATCTAAAATGCTCACCTGTCAAGCTCTGCTGTTACAGTGGCCGAGTGGTTAAGGCGATGCCCTGCTATTATAAGTAGCTGTTAGGCATTGGGTTTTACCTGCGCAGGTTCGAATCCTGTCTGTGACGCCATTTTTTTTGTAGATTTTTTTTTTAATGTTCTCCTTTCGCGTAAAGACGCGTCCCCAAGCTTTTCAAATAACTATAGTTACTAGAGGAAATCTACCGCATTAAGAAAGTTATAAACAAAGATCGAGTTAAAACGTACATAAAATGACAGTTTGAAACATAAGTAAAATTAAATTGTACAGCAAACCAAACCTTTTGGTCCACAAAAGAAAAAAAAAGAATAAACAAAACATGAATAAAAAGTAAACAGACAAAACTTCAGGCCAAAAAAAAAAAAAAAAACAAACAAAGAGAAAAGATCTGATCTATGTTGATTTTAAAAAATTACATCAAAGATACAATCAAACAGCTGCAAATCCTTTTTTGTTTTTTTTTCCTTCTTAGCACTGTATATCAATTGATTATCAATTTTCTTTGCTTAGCTTACAGGAATCTACACTGCTATACATTCAAATACCATTTTGCTTCTGCTATTCAAGTTTAGGGCTACATCTGTGGAATCTCATTATTACAATTTTTTTTGAAACGTAGTTTGACTGATCTGAACTCCTGAGATCTTTTGATGATACTCTGAATAGATATAATCATCTAGCAACACCAATACAGATTACAATTTCAACTAGAAACCTATCCAATCTATTCTATTAATATACTTTGTGTGATCTTAGCTACTCAGCTCTTTTGTTCATTTCAGCTTTACACCTAGCTTTCATTTAAAATATTGCTATTAACTCTTTTTATTACCACCATCAGATCAAATCCTCTGCGCTATGCTATCAAACAGAGATAGACGTAACGGGTTAATACTCACAAGCAGTAGTAAAGTTACTTATGGGAAATTTAACAACAAAAGGAAAGCCAGATACAATTTGAGTGATATAGTTTTGGACTTGAACGACAATTCAAATAAATTTGATATCTCTAATGACTCATTCAAACTCAGTGATGAGGAGGAAGAAAATGAGATAAAGATATTTCAAAACGGTGCAAACAACGTACAAGATGATGATGAAGAAGATCCAAATGATTCTTTTAACCCAGATTTAAGTGACATTCCATACTCAAAATCACATCTAATTAATATTGCTATATCCGATGATGAGAATGATGGTGATTATATGATGGCAAGCCCCGAAAAAACAATCAACAATCACCATAACAACAACTACTACAACAACAACAATAATAACACGCCTTACCAACAACAACAAGAGTTACAACAATCAGTCCCTCAAGTTCAGCTACTGCCTCAAAGTACACCTAACAAAACTGTTAAGAGAATTTTACAAGAATCGCCAACTATCAAGAATACGTCTAGCATTTTAACTAATGACATTAACGACAAAAGAATACCATTGGCAAATAACGCCAATACTGCACCATCTTTTCAACGAAATAATTCTGCTGGTCTCTCCCATTTAAGAAATAATAGATCTTCAGTTAATTCAAACTCTTCGAAAAGATGGTCGCTATTATCCTTTACAAGTGCTGATGATAAAGAAAACCAATCTTTGACTACCACTAAAAATAAAAGATTTTCAATGGCGTCAGCTCATTCAGGTTCTTCAAAGGATTATAGTAAAGCTAAACGATTCTCAATATCATCACAACATTCGATAAACTCATCATCTACAGGAAATTCTCTGAAAAATGTTATGAATAAAGTAAATAATGCTTTATCATCAGTTTCAGTAGACTCACCAGAAAAATCAGCTGAGTCTACTCCATATAAAGATTTATCTCCAGGAGTTGTGGCAGAAGTTAATACTACCAATGGCTATAACATAGACACATCTATTTCCACAATAACTAGTGCTAAGAGATCAAGTGCAAGTGCAAATCTGACACCTATTACCCAACGAAAGTATAATCCACCAGTACCATCACTTAAAAGTACACCATCGACGTATGATTTGAACTCTAAATATGCCAAACCCACCATTTCAAATTCCAAACCACCAGTGGTTTCAGCCTATAAAACATCAAAGACGGATTATACCGAGAAGGATTCTGATTCGATTAGTATTAGAAGTACTGCAACAACATCATCAACAGCTTCATCAACTTTGAGACCATCAAGATCCATTTTCAGATTATCTTCAATTTTTTCATCAAAGAAAGAAACTCCAAATGATAATGAATCAGTGAGATCATTAAGAGGAAGAACATCTTTAAATGATTTTAGAAAATCCATGTTATCGTTATCTCCAAGTAAACATTCGTTATTTAGATTAAAATCTAGAGAATCAATAAATGATTTCAAACAGTTGGATAAGACTACAATGATTTCATTACCAAGACCTGATAATGATTCAAGAGTTAAATTACAGAATAGATTGAAAAATAGTTCATCTATTCTATCAATAAACTCAGTGATTTCAAGACAACAAACCATAACGACAACCAATACAAATTTATCAAATAGTACAAACACAACTACGACAGCTTTACCAACACATGAGTTTAACATTCAACAATTAGACAAATTGGTTAGATTGACCAATTATGATTCAGTTCAAAGTTTTCAAAATTATGTATCTAATTTTAAACTGAAGGATAATGAAGTTTTGATAAAATTTGCTGAAGCTTCATATAGCGAAGTTTATGTTTTGAAAAACATTGAGACTGGTAAAAACGATAAGATTTTCAAAATTATACCATTTGGAGATGAATCAATTGAACAACCAACTATTGAAAATATAATTCAAGAGTTGAAGATTAACTTAAAGTTGAAGAATCAACAAGGTTTTATTAAATTGAATGAATCTTTAGTTGTTAAAGGATCTTATCCAAATTTACTATTAAGACTTTGGGATGATTATAATGAATTAAAAAAATCAAATAGTTATAGACCTGAATATGATGAGAATCAAAATTTTTTAATTTTAGATTTAGAATATGGTGGGATAGATTTAGAATCTTTTAAACCAACTTCATATAGACAAAGTTTGTTTATATTTTGGTCTATTGTTAAAATTTTAAACGAAGTTGAAAAAACTTTAAGATTTGAACATAGAGATTTACATTGGGGTAATATTGTTATAAATGATATTGGTGATGATAATAAGATTGAAAATGTTATGAAAGATTTAACCATTAAGGAGAAATCGAGTGTTTCAAACTTACAAGTGAAGTTGATTGACTATACATTGTCTAGATTGGATGATAGTAATGATGATGATGAAAGAAATGTTATTTTCACAAGATTGGATCATCCTGATTTTTTCAAAGGGAGAGGTGATTATCAATTTGATATTTATAGATTTATGAGAAATGAAATCAAATCCATTCAAGGTGGTATAAATAACAACAGTGAGATTGATTGGTCCTTATCATCATTAAAGAACAATCTATATTGGTTACACTATCTTTTGGATAAATTTGTTAATACCAAGAAGATTCCACAGGATTCAAATTCTCAAGCTTTTAAAGATTTGACATATTTGTTTAAATCATTAGATCCAAGAAGAAAAAAATTAAACCAAGATTCTATTCCAAATTTCAAGAAGAAGGAATCAACAACATCACCAAATGGTAAGAAGAGACAACTGGTTTATTTTAACGATTTTACCAGTTGTGAAGACGTGTTGAAGTTTGGTGAATACTATGGAATTTTGTTGTAGCGATTACAATTATAATCTATATCGATTACATGTTTATTTTTTTTTTATATAACTGTAGAACTGATTTTAGCATCAACTTCCTCTAGTTTGGTTTCAATTTTTGATTTTGGAACTATATTTTTATATATAAACCAAACTTCAGCAAGAACTAAATTTAATGCAAATAGATATTGACCAATTTTAACATTACCTAATTTCCCACCTGGGAAACTTAAAATTTTTTCACCAATCCAAGGGAAAGTATCATTTGGTAAATAGAAAATGCTAAATTTTCTATACCAAATTCTTAACCCCCAAATTCCAATTCCAAATATAACAAATATTAAATTGTTTATAAATTTTTCAAATGAAATAAGTTCATCATTCAACTGTGTTTGTAATTCCTGTTGTGTTTCATTTAAAGAATCTAATTTCCTGTTTAGTTTCGTCCACTTGGCGTATTGGTCCTGTGGTGAAATTGATTCCTTTTGCTTAGTGACTTGGAATTTTTCCTTTAAAAGTTCATTATAAAGTTTAACTGTGATGGAGCGAGTGGAGAGGTATGGATGGATGTAGTTGGCGATTGATTTGGTGGAAATGACGTTGTTGATGATGAACTTGAGGATCGTCAGTAATGTGAGTGTGAAAAGAACCTGTGTCGGAGTCATATTCTGTTTGTAGTGTCAACGCCTTCTTTCTATTGATTACCAAATTGTTAATTGTTTTTGATATTTCACATTCAATTTTGATGAATCTTTATGACTTTTTTTCTTCCCTTGTCTTTTTTCTGCCAAAATGTTACTGGTTTTTTCATTTGTTTTAAAAAAAAAAAAAGGCTAAAATTTTTGTCTAGAGTTGAAATGGAAAAGCAAAAAGGGCTGATAAAATTTAAATGGCAAAAAAAAGGCAAAAGAACAGGCTGTGTTTTCATTTGAAAAGTGTTACTCTTTGTCGTTGGTTGTTTGTGTTTTATTTATCGAGTTCTAATTTGTTGTCGTTGGTTGGTTTATTTTAATTGGTGTCTGTAATATTCCGTTGTTTGTTCGATTTTTACCCCAGTTCCAGTGATAGATTTATATAGTGTTCCCAGTAGTGAAAAGAGAGAGATAAAGAGACAGAATGTCAGATCATAATTCCTCAGAGGAGTACGAGACTTGGATATCCAATTTTTGTTCGTTGTATGGGCATGATTATTTCGTTGAAGTTTCTAGTGAATTTATAGAGGATGATTTCAACTTGACTGGACTATCATCAATTGTTCCATTTTATAGAGAGGCACTTGATTTAATATTAGATTTTGAACCAGATCAACCAATACAAGTATCAGATTTACCGTTGATACAACATTCTGCAGAGTTATTATATGGATTAATTCATCAAAGGTTTATATTAACCAAGAATGGATTACAACAGATGTGTGATAAATACGAAAAAAAACAATTTGGATGTTGTTCAAGATATTACTGTGATTCAATGCCATTATTACCTATAGGAAGACATGATTTACCAGGTTTAGAAACAGTTCGATTGTACTGTCCAAGTTGTTTTGATTTATATTTACCAAATAGTTCAAGATATTTAAACATAGATGGTGCATTTTTTGGTACAACTTTCCCTGGATTGTTTATCAAGATGTTTGCAGAGTTTGAAAAACAGATCAAATTGAGAAATAACCATAAGAGTTATGAGTTGAAATGCTTTGGGTTTAAAATTAATGAAATTAGTGAAATTGGTGGGAGAATGAAATGGTTAAGACAACTACCAAAGACTAAAGAGGATTTAAAGGAATTTGATGAATGTGAATTTGAAATAGTAGGGCAAGATGAGGATGAGGATGAGGATGAAGAAGAGGAGGAGGATCAAGATGAAGATATTGACGATGACGTGGTACAGAGTTCTGAAGTTGGTAATGATTCTAAAATGGCTGACGTATAGCATGAATGATAGAGAAGCAGGCTTGTTTACAATGATTAACTTTTTTTTTTTCATTCATTAAATTGTACATTGTAGTCTAGTGAAATACACCAAATTCTCCAGTAACTTCATAACGTTTTATACTTTGTTCGATATTCAAATAAAATTTTAGTTTGATAGTTTCATCTTTTGCTTGATCCAATTTATTCTCATTAAACAGTTGTTGTAAAAAAATTTCAGAATCTTGAATCTTTTGTTTGATATCGTCTTTAATAGATTGTAACTCTTGGGGATTTTCAATACTCTCTAAAGAATCATTAACTTCTAAAATTTCCATTAAAAATTCATTATCGTTAACTTTTGAATCTTCATTTATACTAATCCCTTTCAATTTCAATATATACTGAGCTCTAAGATATGGTGAATTCAACGTGTTATACGCAGAGTTTATTAAAGAACTGTCAACGACAATGTCTTGACCATTTATGCTGATAAATGAATCCTTTGATGGGATCGATTGTTTATCTGGATGAATCTTAGCTTGAAGTTCTCTATATTCTTTTCGTAGGCTTTTTTGGTTGAGCTTGTACAAATTTTCATGGGCAGCGGCAAATGTTTTAGGGAAAAGTTTGTAGTAGTTCACAGTAGATTGGAAGCGTCTAAATATGAGTGACATTATTGTGGGTTTGAGTCAGTGTGTGCTAGTCTTTAATGTGTGTTCAATTGGTTTAAAATCTGCTTTTTTTCAACGGAAGAAATTAAATATACCATGAAAAATGACAGATATATACAATTTACACATCAAGAACAATAAGAACAACCAAAAGGGTACAACAAAGAAGTGACAATGCAAGTCGATCTGAGTGAAAAGATTGTTCTAAGACAGCCATTGAATCTCAGAGACTCACACTGTGGTTATTGTCTGAGTAAGAAGCCCCTTGATACGATAGTACCCAAATCATGGCAACAGTACCATAAAGAAAACAAAGAAAGAGGATTAACATCAACAACCATTGGGATTCAATTGGAAAACATCACACCGGGTCAATACAAGAATCTAATTGATAAAGGATTTAGAAGGAGTGGATCATTTTTATACCGGTTGGATAATTTAAGAAACTGTTGTTTCTGTTGGACGATAAGGACCAATTTAAAAGATTTTAAGATCAATAAAGAGTTAAGAAATGATTTAAATAAGTTTAATAAAAAAATTGGAGTTGTTGATACGTCAAGGCAAACGAAAAGGGGAATACCATTTGATTTATTCAAAAACCTTGAACAGTATCAGAAAAATGATGATTTTAGTGTTAAATTTGAATCAAGTGAATTTTCAGAGGATAAATATCAGTTGTATAAAATTTATCAAGAATCAATTCATAACGATACAAAAGTTTCAAGGTCAAGTTTTAAAAGATTTTTAATTGATAATCCATTCCCTCACAATGGTGAAGTATTTTATAACAAGGATTTAAATACATATAACATTATAAACTATGGTTCAATTCAACTATGTTATTATTATAAGAATGCATTAATTGGTATAAGTTTCCTAGATCTTTTACCAGGTTCATTATCATCAGTTTATTTCGTCTATGATCCATCTTTTAAATATCTTTCACTTGGTAAGATATCAGCACTTTTCGAAATCCTTATGGTTAAATATTTGAAATTGAATCATCTTTATCTTGGATTTTATATAAGTGATTGTGTTAAAATGGCATATAAAGCTAAATTTGGTGGTGAGTTGTTAAATCCATTGACATTCAAATGGGTTGATTTGAAAGAAAAGGATGATGTTATTTCTCAGATTGAAATTAAATATGAATATAAAAAATCTCAAGTATTTAATGATATTGATGAGTTAAATCAAAATTTACAAAAAAATGAAGGTTTTACAATTTATAACGACATTGAATCTATTAATGATTCAAATGATAATAATTATGAATTACCAATTGTACTAATGGATACTACTAGTATAAAAAAAATATTACAAAAATCTAATAATTTAAATATATTGTTATATTTGAATGATTTGAACTATTTAAATTATCATGAATTGAATCCAAAATTTCAAAAAATTGTGATTAATTTATTCAGAGTTTTAGGTGTTGACTTGGTGGATGATGTTGTATTAATTGTATAAATATAAGATTAATGTATAGACTGGTAATAAATTTTGGAAGGTAATAGCCACTTATAATCTGTCTTGGATTTCTGTTGACATTTCATCCAGTGGACCCGTCAAACAGAACTGGCTCAATAAATTAGATGACCCCCCCAAGGTTTTGGCCGGGACTTACATCTGACGCTCGACTTGCCTTGTATGCCACACCTCTGCCCAAGTAAAGCAGGAGAGCGAGGAGAGCGAGGCGAGCGAGGCTCGGTACATAATTAGCTAAACGAAGCTTCTAGAAATCTTGTAAAGTATACGTCATAACGATCAATAAATTTCGAGTGTATTTTGGTTTAATGCAAAGTCCGAAACGGATCTTGAATGAACCTAGTCTTTAATACTACCGGACCTTTTTTAAGATCCTTTACTTTCCATAAGGTTCAACAAACACACCGGCGACAACAGTAAACCATTATATAGGGATTGATTGCACTAAGAGTAAATATAAGACAAAATTAATAGGCTAAATTGGGGTGTTTTTAGGGGGGCGGCACTATTTCATATCATCTCATAAAGTTTTTATTTTAAAGGCTGAGGTCATTTATATGCTTATTTCCACTGTGTGACACCAAATTACGTAAAATCACCCCATACTTGAAAAAGAAAAACAAAAAATAAATTCAACAAATCACAACTGATAAGGCATTTTTCCCCACCATACAAAAAAAAAAGGCAAACCATACAAAAAAAAGAAAGTGTCAAAGACCACTTTATCACAAATTAGGAATATTTGTCCTCACACTACCTTAAATTTATACACATCACACTTGCGTTTGATTAGCTCAATTTTTCGAATTATAGGAGAAATAACTTATGTGAGTCACCTGGATCTCAAACCAAGTTTTTTATGAGGTGTTCTTAACTTTTCAACTATATAAACTTGGTTGTATCCCTTTTTAAAAAACTATTCAATTGTAGTAATCTCATCTTTTAAAATTCAATATAGTTTAATTACTTTTATTTTACAACTATTACAAACGACTTATAACATTACTACAATCATGACTAGAACTCACAAATGGACAATTCATGAATCAAAAGCTGAACCACATTTCTTCACACATAACCATTCTCAATATGCTTCTCAAAACCCAACCAAGGTCAATTCCAAAAAAGGCGGTGCTGGTAAGAACAATTGGGGTGTTGCTGGTGATGAATTGAATGATGAATTGGAAGATCTCGATGTTAACATTGGGAAATATCAAAGAAGAGGATCTAATGCATCTTTTAATGAATCAAAATTTAAAAAAATTCAAGATTTTTCAATCTAGTCCACTGATTGTATTGAATTAAATGAACGTGTCATGAAAGTTACAATTTAACGAAGTTTTACGAAAAGAATTTAAAATGAAGGAATGGAATAAAATCTGTATATAAATTAGAGAATTATATCATTTTTCCCATGTTAATATTTTGTAGTTTATCCAAGTTTCAATTCTAATTCAGTTTTACCTAATTTCCTGTTTTGTCTATCTTTATAAATCTTTAAATTATCCTGAATACGAAATTTTATACCATTTTTTTTCAAATAACTATATTCATTATCCAATGAATCAATTTCTATACCTTCAAATTTACCTTCAAATTTAAAATTTGTAGTTATACCAATGATAATACCATCAACATATTTATTTTGTAAAACACATAAAGATCTTTGAATTAAATCCATAATTGCATCATTTTGAACAAATTCATCTTTATAAACACCAATAATTAAATATTTATTTGGATTGGATTTTTTTAAATTTTCTAAAGCTAATATATGGAATGGATTAAATAGATCAAATGAACCTTTGACAAATAAAACGTCTTTGTAATGATCATTGACTAATTGAACTGATACTTGTTCATTATTATCATTAACATACCAAACGTTGTTAAATGGAGTAATACCATCAACTCCTGTTGCAAAATTTAATAACAATTTTTCATTTTTTTCAATAGCAGTTTTAACATCTTTAATATAATGCTTAGTTTCACCAGGAGTTAAAAGTATATTAATTAAATCTGTAGTGCTAACACCTTGAGTTCTTTTAACTAAAATTAACCTTCCAACATCTCTAACAATACTATAACAATCATTACCTTCAGAATCTGTAGTTATATCATCTCCATGTATCACGAAAAAGCAACCATATTGATCCATTATTTTAGGATCAGTAACATATGGAACGTTTGGAATCACTTGCTTTACCCATTTATTACCTTGAGTTGTGAAAATTCTCTCCTTTAATGTCATTACAGTAGGACCTTTGTTTAATAGAATTTCTTCATCAGAATGAATACCTATAAATAACTCTTTACCATAAGATTTAGCTTGAAGTATTGCATTAGCATGTCCATGATGGAAAAAATCAAAGCAACCATCTATCCAAATCTTGGATTTGGAAAGTGTCATTTCTCTATCAATTTATATATCAATGGTTTTATACTTCAGAGATTAACAAGTTTAAATTAAATATGAAATTTCAACTTTGAAGCATGTGCTTTTATCTTGTCCGATCGGTGGTTAAGACAAAAATTCCTCAGATTATAGAATAAATTGAATAAAATATAGATTTTATATAAAAAAACCATCTAATTTGTTTTCATAAAAATGTTAAATGGCGGCTAATTTCTTTCTAATCAACTGTATTATATCAATGACAGTTTATAACTCCAATACACTTTATTTCCAAAGGAGTAAAGAAACAATTACGAAATTTCAACTTTCTTATAAAATTAGAGATCTTACCGCTCATGATAGTGAATTTTATTCTACTGAGCTTAACAATGAAGTCAATGATGCAAATGGGATTGATTTAAAAAAGTCCTTAACCGCTGATCATGATCATCCATTGTTTGGGTTACCATCTGTTGATATGCTAATTGCACCAATAGATAAAGAAACTATTCCAAAAGAAGAGGTCATGACAAGTAAAATAACAGTGGCTAATCAACCTTTTATTAAAGTTGTTTACAAGATTAAAATTAACGATTCATTACAACGTGATAATGATTTAATAAGTACATTGGTCCAAAAAGTTAAACGAAAAGTAAATCATCACCTTGAGAGATCTTTGCAACATATCTATATTTATACTAACCTTTTCAGTCATGGGAAAGTTTAAACTTCAAAGTTATTGATATCAAAGAGCAAGATGATGAAAATAGCTTTGTCATTCTATTACAAGACCAAATGATTACTTTGAACACTATAGATAAATTTAACAACTCAAATGTATTGTTAGACTCATGTCATGATTGCTTCATCTTCTTTGAAGTGTTATCTTTCAACGTTGAACTTTACACTTGCAATAGCGCCGCATTAATGGATCAATTGGTATCGATATTGAACTATACTCAAACTTCAAGTATAATCTCCCATCTTTCCTTGGAGTATCCATTAATCTTTAACAAGAATTCAAGAAATGCATTTCTCTTCAACTATGAGAATTTCATATCTTTAAGTTTTACACTATTGGATAATTCAAGACTTTTGATAAAATTTTTAAGCTTGTTGAATGATGATAATGACCAATTGATTGAATCACCATTGAAAGATATGTTCATTTTAAGTAATAACAACTCTAAATTAAATTATAAGATCAAAAAAGATAAACACTTTGGTGATTTAAAATTCTTCTAATTATGGCTAGTACTATGCGGACTTCAACTTGAATTTCAACCCTTCTAGGCCCTTGATATCATTATTTAAAGAGAGTATCCAAGCAGTTATCAACCAAGAACTGATACTAGCAATTATAGGAAATAGATAGAACAACTCAATCGATTCAAATTTTTTAAATTCATTATACTTTTCGTATAGAATAAAAAACGATATACCAAGGTTTACAAGGTTGAACCATAGTGGTTTTAAAAAAAAGTTCAAAATCCTTATAAAAAATCTTTTCCATTCATCAAGACTTTCAATCTGCAATTCATCACCATCATCGTTATTTAACCAGAATCTAATCACTATGAGATTTAAAGGTTGATACCTTAGATTGATCAAACTCAACACCAAATTCATAATACACCAAAAGGATAAGATCGGTTGTGATCTCAAAGGTTTCAAATGGATATAAAGAGGAATTGGAATAAGATATAGTATGCTGAAGATATTTATAAATAATTTATTTGTTTGCTTATTTTGTAATGAGAGAAGAGTAATGATTTCATCTTGTTCTTCGTCAGTGGGGATTACATTGGGGTTGGAATCATCGTAATAAGTTTGAAGGTTTTGTGAGTATTGGTTGACTTTTTTATATAACGATCTTCTCACCATTATTCAATATTAGATGAACTCTGTACAAGGATTTAAATTGTTTTACTCTTGCTTTAAGAGGCCTTGTTTTTTTTTTATCTTTTCAAAATAGTCTTTTCCGAAGCATCCTTTCCCGATATTTCTAATATCTCATCAACAATAGCATAAGTTGATGTTAACAATAGGCAACAACGTACGTTTAAGAAAACTGATGAAAATACAACCACTACCAAGCAATGCATCCATACCTCTTGCTTTCCACAAGGTTGCTGGAATACTTCATCCTTCTTTAAAACCAATTGGCAGCAACAACAATGTCCCAGTAATATATCTTCATGGTTTCTTAGGTTCTAGAAAGAACTTTACACATATATCGAAACTCATTCATAAGTCACTTCCTCATAAAGACCATTTTCTCCTTGACTTGAGGAACCATAATAAGACATATCCTCATACAAAACCTATGGATTATGAATCCTTAACCAATGATTTGGAGCTGTTCATAAGAGATCATTTCGCCAATGGTAAGGCAGAGTCGGTAAAAGAAATAGATCTAGTTGGGTTCTCAATGGGTACCAAGACCATATTGAACTTTGCCCTTCAAGGGTTTGCTGAGAATATAGGCGTTAAGATAAGAAGGATTGTAGGGATTGACAATTCCCCCGTGAGTAAAGATATAGGTGTTGAGTTTAGACACTATATCAGATTGATCAAAGCCACAAAGAAGTGGATTGATAAAACTTATAACTCAAATCCAGGAAAGATAGATCGAAATTGGAGAATCGCCGCTGTGAAGAAAATACAGGAATTGGGATTGAATGAATTGAATCTTTCTTATTATTTCGTTGATTTGTTTCATCTACATAAAGGCAAAATAGAGTATAAAGTTCCAGATTATCTATTTGAAGAAGAAGTGTTGGAAAACTTGGGTGAATTTCCGGATTTAAAAGAACAACACAAGTCTGATGTTAAGACCTTATTCATTAAAGCCAAACAAAGTGAATTTATAGATGGAAAAGGGAAGGAGAGAATTAATGAGCTTTTTAGCGATTACAAGATTGAAGAAATTGACGATACTCATCAAGGTATTCTCATCAATCATTCCAACGAAATATCAGAACTGTTGGTAAATTTCCTAAAATGAAAACTACATTAAGCAAACATAAAATATATGATAGACTACTCGTATACTATTCGTAATATTTAACATCCATACATATATTGACTATAGATAAAGAGCAAAATTTGTTCACCAGAGGAAAGGTCATAAACCTTTGTCCTCATAATAAAGGGGGTATATATAAAAATCAGTACTAACAGGATAAAAAGCAGTAAGATTCCCCAACTGAAGATAACTTCAAAAAAGGGGTCAGTCCAAAAAGACTTTGTTCAAGCATATAAATTGCAATAATAATATACGAACAATTGACAAAGTCGAACTTAAGAATTGATAAAAACATGGAAAAAAACACAAATTGGGCCTTGTTAAAAAGCACCAACAACAACTGAGTGACAGAAGTTTAAATTGATAAGGAGGAGGAACGACAATTAGATTTATAATAAATAGCAAAATTGAGAATCAATAGCCATTCATTTTTTTTTGTTTTCGCTGTGAGTTTGTCTGAGTGTTTCCTCATGTGAGTGAGTATATTTCATCTCTGTTTGACGAAATTAGGAGGTGGTATAATTGAAAATGTAAAAAACTGGGAGAAGGGCAAAAAAAGTTCAACTCCAACCCAAAGAGTTCTGAGTAGCAACTGGTTTAGAGATCCTTGGAATGAAACTATCAACTTGTGACATTTCTGAGCGACCCATCGATGGTAGTCTGACACCAGCACCATAGGCAACATTGCTTAATGATTCCATAGAAGGATTTTGAGAAGATGTTGGTAAGATTGAGCTTTGTGCACTTTCAATTCTAATTCTTTTTCTAACTATGAAAAATCTAACACCAAGAACCAAGATAGAAATGTAAGCGGCTGCACCAACAACTGAACCAATTGTAATACCGGCAACTTTACCATTACCAGCAGGAGTTGTGCTCTTACTAGTAATTTCAGCATCTTCCATAGAACCAGAATTTGGATCAATACCATCAGTATTGGCTGTAGAACTTGAAGAATCGCTGTCTGGAGTGCTAGACAATTGACCTAACAATCCAGTTAATGGAATTGATGGATCAATTAATCCAGCAATTTGGTTAGCAGTACCATCTGGATTCTGGTAAAGTTCAGAAGTCAGGTTCAAAATTTTAGCTTGTAATTGCTCAACATCAGCTTTAGGGAAATAAACTTCAGCAACTGTAATGATATAGTCAACATTGGAAGAAGTGAAAGGTACCAATTGAGCAGTTGAAATATTATTTTGAGCATAATCAAATGGGAATTCTAAAACTTTTGGTAAATTTTGGAAAATTTGAGCACTAGCAATAGAATTTTTAACAACAAATGGATAATTCCAAGATTTTTTGAAACCAACGGTAATCAAAGTGTAATCTAATGGGACTTCAGCAACAACATCAGGAGCGATAGCCTCTGGCAATGATGAAGATGGAACTGATGTGGCACTTGAAACTGGTTCGTCACTTCTAGTTGAAGTTGGCTCGACAACCAATGAAGTTGGTAACCAGTTATTTGAAGTTTCGGTGGTTCCAGGTTGAACATACGAGGAAGTAATTGGTTGTTGTGCAGGGGCTGGTGATTGCTCATAAGAAGAAACCGAAGATGGTGCTGAGAAAAGTTCACTAGTTGCACTACTTGCAGGAACAATTGGAACACTTGATGGGGAACCAACTTGTGTGGATGAAGAAGTGACTTCAGCACTAGAAGGTGCTTGTTGTCCTATAGCTGATGATGTCGATGCTGAGGTAACATCTGGTTTAATTGAAGTTGACGAGGCAACTGGTGCAACTGAGGATGAAGTAGGAGCAACAACTGGTATAACCGAGGATGATGAAGCAACAACTGGTTGGGCAGATGATGAGGATGGAACAACTGGAGTGACAGAGGATGAAGTAGGAGCAACAGCCGTGATAACTGAGGATGAGGATGGGACAACTGGAGTGACCAGTGATGAAGTTGAACCAACAGCTGGTTGGACAGATGATGAGGATGGAACGACAACTGGTTGGACAGATGATGAGGAAGGAACGACAACTGGTGTAGTTGAACTTTCAACTTGGATAATTGATGAGCTTAGAGGTTCTGCAGATGAGACAGGAGCAGGAGCAGACACACTTGATGAGACAACAGGAATTGGAACAATAGAAGATGATTCAACAACTGGCGTAATTGAAGAAGACGCAGGAATTGGAACAATTGAGGATGAGGATTCAACAATTGGAGTTGTAGAAGGTTCAGGAATTGGAACAATTGAAGATGATGATTCAACAACTGGCTCGACTGCACTTGAAACAGGTAATGAAGAAGGAGTACTTGGCTCAATAGTAGAAGATAAAAGTTCTGTAGGAGTAACGGAAGATGGAACGACTGGAATAGTTGTGGATGAAGCAGTAGAGGATATCAATACTGGACTGTCAGTAGATGATACAGCAATTGGAGTAACTGACGATGAAGCTAATGGGATGGTTGATGAGCTCAATGTTGATGTAGTCTCTGTTGCTTCTGGTTCTATTGAGGATGAGGTTGGAACAACAATAGACACTTCACTAGTACTACCAGTAAATGTATTTGAAGAAATAACGCCACTTGATACTGCAAGATCTGTAGAATCCGTTGGTAATGGTGAAGAGTTTGTGTCAGACGCAACAGTAGTAGCACTCCCCGATAATGTGGTTGATGCTACTGGTGAGGTAACAGTTTCAGTAGGTTCTTGAGCTAATGAAGATGAAGTTGGAGCAACAACAAGGGTTGGAGTACCTGACGAAGACGACGGTACAACGGCAGCAGCATCAGAAGAAGTGGTACCAATAGTATCAGTATCAGTGACAGCTGGTGTGATAGATGATGACACTGCAGTAGTGTCTGTTTCCTTGACTTCAATGTTTGATGAGGATGATGGAATATCATTGGTAGCTTCAGTTGTTGATTCCGATGAAGCTGATGAGTATTCAGAAGAGTACTCAGAACTAATGGATTCAACAGTAGTTGCAGGGGTCGATGCGATATCAGCGACTGAAGGGGATTCACTAGTCTTGGTGGTGGTACCTTCGGTTGCACTTGTCGTTGTATCTTTTGCATCTGTGGTGGTATTGTCAGTTGTACCTGTGGTGGTATTGTCAGTTGTACCTGTGGTGGTATTGTCAGTTGTACTAGTAGTAGTATCGTCAGATGTACCTGTGGTGGTATTGTCAGAGGTGTTGGTAGTAGTATCGTCAGATGTAGTTTTGTCAGTGGTACCTGTGGTGGTATTGTCAGAGGTGTTGGTAGTACCATCAGCTGAGTTAGTGGTGGTATCAGCAGTTGGACTTGATGTAGTTTCATCGTTAGATGTTGAAGAAGAGGTTCTTGTAGTTGGCTCTTCATCTGCAGTTGATGTATTTTCAACCTTCAACGATGTTGAACTTGGTTGAACAGCAGGTTCGGAAGTTGAAGCACTTTCAGTTCTTTCAAAAGGATTAGTAGTGGTTGGATCATCTGTAGAAGTGGTCGAAGCAGTTTGTGATTCAGAAGATTCTTCATCAGAAGTGGTGGTACCAACTCCTAATAAATCACTCCACCAATTTCCTCCACTTTTTGCAGTTGAAGTTTCTTCAAAATTTATAGAAGTGGATGAAACAGTTGCACTATCAACGTTAAAGTCTGTAGGGAATGAACCATTGTTAGGTACAAAGAGTTCATCTCTTTTCTTTAGAAAAGCCAGGTTGAAATTTAATGGGAGAGCCAAAGAGACTTGAGCCATCAATAACAAAGTGGAAACTTTCATTGTGTATAAACGCAGAAGCAAAAATCAAAAAAAAAATATGAACGAATAGGACTGGAAAAGCAAACTAAGGGGGGGTATGATTATTGTCTTGATAGTAATAAAGGATAACAGAATCTAAATAGACTTGGGTATGAAGGGAACTGGGAAGGAATTTCGACAAACAAAACACTGGAAACAAATTAAATGAGAGACTGGAGTTGGAGTTTATGTTTTGTTAATGTCGTGATTGGAAAAATGAGTCGTTCTTCTATCCTCTAGATTATTGAAAGATGGATATGGTCCTTTACTTAAGTGATGACTTGAATCTTCTTTTCTATAAAGTTTCAGTGTTGGATTCTTTTAAAAATTTGAATCTTGTTTTTAAAGAATGTTTAATTACAGCAAACAAAACAAAACAAATAAAATAAAAAAACACCAAAAATGTAATGAAAAAAAAGCTAAAGATTTAGGCACAACACGCAAAGTATTTAAAAAGACCCTCTTTAAAATAGACTTATAACGATAGAACAGAAGTTGGGATAGATAGGTTGTCAAAGGACAGATTTGTGTTTGAATGGTTGTGGGTTTTGTTAGTAGTAATTTAATTTGAAAGGGGCACTGAAATGATTTGAAAGGAGAAAGGTCAAAATTTGTTGATGTTGTTTCAGGCATTTTTTTTTTTTCTTCTTTTACCCTTCCTTTTTTTTTCTTTGCCCTTTTGGTTATTTTTTTCACTTTTAAAATTTTAGTATATTTTGAGGATCTCGATTTGCAATATTAGGTCTTTTTTTTTTTTTATTTTTTTTTATTTTGTATGTATAAGGTTTAGTGATGCAAGTTTAACTGTGGAAAAATTCTACAAAATTCACCGGATTAGGAAAAATTCTGAATCTGAGTTGTCTTTTTTACATGGGCGAGATTTGAAAAAGGAGTGAGTTAACAGTTGCAGGTAGATGCACTTGGTTGAATCTTTGAAATTATTGTTAACCACCGTGACACTTCCTCAACTATCAACCCATAAATAGTCTAGTTAAAGTGAATGATGTAGTGAGGTTGGGTATGGTTGAAGAACGGAAATAGGGTTAGATCAGATGTCCTCAGAAGCAATGAAATTACCCCGGGTCAGTAGCTGTTATGTTTCATTGGTTGATCTCGATCTACCTTTTAGAAAGCTTGCCTGTTGATGTCTCACTCTGATATGCAAAATCTTTCTTCAAACTGTCTTCAATCTTTGGTGTATGAAATTTAGGAGGAATCTTGGGCCATTCTGGGAATGTTTGATTCTGTGTGGTGAGAACCAACATAACATATGCTTTTCTGGAAATTATTGGTTTGGGCAGCTTTCACTGTAATATTTTATAAGGAAATTGCTTTCGTCATCCATTTTGATCGAACGATGCGAGGTACAGTACATGGAGAAGCATAGAGAGTAAAACTTGAGCAAAGACCAAAACCAATTATGGTGTACTTTTTAACCGACTTAGGATACAATCCGAGATTCAAGTCTGACATTCAAGCATCAAACAACAGAATGAAGACTACCGGCTTAATTACACATGGAAGAAGAGGGATTCATAAGTATGATCAAGTCTGTTTATTGTACAGCAATTTAAGGTTGAGTAACTAAAATAGCGAAGATCAGATCAGTGATCGGTGAAAATTTTCCCTTTCAACAAAACGATGGTCAGATCAAGCACGAAGATCTTAATATTACGCAAACCTTCCAAGAGAGAAAGAGCTTTAACTATGGGCTAATGTTATAACTCTATGAGTATTTGTTCAGTGAGAATTAAGTTGTAAGAATTCCCTCCTTCAAAGACACACTTACTGCGGGCTGAGAGAGGCTCGCATAAAGCAGCATAAAAAAGCATGGGTTACATAATTAATTACGAAAGGAGTAGGGTCTTAGATCTCATAATATAAACATCCTAGTTACGATTCACCAAATGGAGCGCATTCGTGAGGGGTGATTTAGGAGACAAATCAACATACAATGAAACGACAGTAACGTTTACTACTTAGATAAAAAATTGATGGATTCAGTTTATTGCCAATCTTTATTCATATATTATTCGAAAGATCAGTCCATATTTTCTCAGCAATTTTGATAGCATCATCGTCAAATGTCTCCTTTAGTTCTTCAACTAAAGCATCTTTAGACTTTGTAGCCTTGATGATCATTAATACATATTCTAGTAACTCGTCTTCTTTAACCCCCAAGAACTCCTCAATATAAGATTCAATCTTACTTTTAACCACCTCTAGTAAAGCATCGAGTTGGCTCTCCGTAATGTTTTGTAATTCTCCCTTATCATTGATACTTGGACTAACTGTTGTTTCATCATCACTCGCTGGTGCAGCCTCAACATTGACATCATCATCATCTTCCTCGTAATCCTCATCTTCATTGTTGTTACCGTTGAGGTTCACTTTTAATGGGATGTTGATACTTGCAAGGAAATCCTCACTTTGCTGATCTGTACCCTTGTGTCTCTCTTGTTCCAATCTATTTTCATCATCTCTTTGAGCCTCTAAAAGTCTATCTCTGTTGGATGGGGCAAATTTACCAAACTCATAATCTGGCTTTATGGTCTTGTTCAAAGAAGATTCGTAAGATTCCAAAGTATTGAAGATGTTTACTAATTCTCTATTGCGTGATTCCTGAGATTTTACTATAGAAAGTTTAATTGCATATTTTTTTAACATGTCAGAGTTCTCTCTTTGTATCCTCAAATCTTCAAATTGCTCATCTGTAAGTTCTTCATCCTCTTCGTTAATCGCTTCTTCATCTTCATCATCATAATCTTCATCCTCATCAACATCCATGGCATCACTGTTTGATTTATTGTCGTTTTTACCCTTGTCGAACAATTTTCTTAGTTGTAATTTCGATCTTTTCAACTCCTCTTGAAAGGCTTTCTCTCTCTTTTTTTTCTCGTTTTCTAACACTCTCAATCTAAATTCCTTAATGTCTTTCTTTAGCTGGGGTAAAACATCAGCTGGTATGTCTTTAAGTTCGTTTTCATCGATGACATAATCTAAATCATTCGATTGAGTTTTACTCTCCGTTTTATTACCATTTGTTTCAATTAAGTTTCGAATTTTGAGCTTAACATTATCAATATGCACTGTATTATTATCCTTGGATTCTTCTTCTCCCAATGTGTCGTTGATGAAAGCTTTGGTATTATCTTCAATTGCAATATGTATTGTTGTAGCTATAATTTCCAAACCCTCAAATTTTGTTAGTTTTCTAACAACTCTGGCACTTTGAAAGAGATCATTAGCATCTAATACTCTTACAAATACAACTTTATCATCAACATTATCATAACATGTCCATTTGAACTCCACTGGTTTAAAAGTATCATCATCCTCTACTTCGTTTATCAAAATTTCTAGAATCTGTTCAATTAAAACATTGTTCAAATTTTTAAATCCTATGATACCAACATTGAATAATTCCTCCACAAGGTTCTTTGGCTTAAAATCCCTCAGTTCCACAAATCGTTTAATCTCAAATTCGATATCCGCATTGTATACTTTGCCAGCGTCATTACCTAGACCAGATCTATTTTTCAAATCAGCATTATTTGAAAATTCTTTAGCTTTCGCCAACTTCCTCTGAATAAATTGTATCTTATCTTTATATATAGGCACAGACCCAAACTTGTTAGGGAGACTGTCAGAATCGTTTATATCATCGTAGCTAGTAAATTGAAGCGACGCAAGACTATTACTGGAGGGCTGATGTTGAGGCAAAGAGGAGACTGTTGTGATGTAATCTAGAAAAAAAAAGGTCTACTGTTAGTACTGCGAAGTTCGTAGTGGTTCTCTAAGTAAAACACTTTGAAATATCTCTATAGTACTTACTTTTGAACATAGCTCAAATCAATGGAGATATATCCCTGACAGAGTTGTGAGGACTAAGATTGATCGACACTATTATGTTAATACTTATTGTATACACAAAATATGCTTGTTTTCATGAAAAGACAAAGAAATTTTAGTTAGTTCGATGGTGTCTGGGTGTACACATATACGCTTAAAAAGAAAAAGGCACGAAAATGTAACCAATTTGTCACTTTTGTTGTGTTTTTAGAGGGAAGTTGTTGCGATGACAATTGACATTTGCCACTGTTCAATTATTGTAGTTGACAAGCTTGAAATCGAGAGCAGCTAATAGCCCATTTCTTTTTTCCGCGCCAAACTGTTGGTAGAAAGTTGTTGATAGTTTGGGAAATATAGTAGCTGTTGTCAGATTTGACACAAATAAGATGTTACACAAAGGGCTGTATGATCACGGTGTTAATCGGAACAATAGAAGGTACAAATGTATGATGATTAATTGTCCATTACTGTGAAAACATTATAAGCAAAAGTTGGTTGTTTATTACTAACTGTCTTGCGCGAGATGAAACAATGGAGTGCATTTGTCAGAATTCGTATTATAGTAGAGCCACTGTAACACTGTAAGTTGAACAATAGGGTATGATAATATCAACAACTATTTCCTGTTAGTCAGCTTAGTAATTGCTATCCAGGTTAGTAAACGTCGTCAGTATCCTAATAGGGTGTTATATAAGTAATCTACTCTTATGATATTTGTCCGATTCCAAGGTAAAGTTTTTACAGTTTTAGTTATCGTTATCCATTAATAATCTCAATTGTGGTATATAAACACACCAATATGTTATCTGGCTGTCTCATATTTCAATAGATTAAAGTAATAAAAGGAGGTTTAATTTGACATCAAAAACGAACAATCACAATGGGCTCTGAAAAAGTTGTATTCATTACATCAGGTAATCGTGGGATCGGCTTTGAACTGGTTAAACAATTCGCCTTATCCAAGAACAAGTATAAAGTCATTGCTACAACAAGATCCCCAGACCAATCGGATGAATTGAATGAATTTGCTAAAGCTAACAAAAATGTTCTTGTCATTCAATTGGACATCTCTGATCAGACATCGATTGATTCTTTACACCAACAGTTACAGGATCTATCAATCGATGGAATTGATATCTTTATTTCCAATGGCGCTTTAGCTGAGAGAGGTGCAAACTATCCGATATTGGCCACTGATAGGGATATCTGGATTAGACACCACGCAACTAATGCTCTTGGTCCAATTCAAATTTTCAAACAGTTATATCCTTACTTGAAAAAGAGACAAACAAGACAGTTGATATTTATCTCTACTGCAGGTGCAACTTTGAGTAAATTTATTCCATTTTCTTCGTCAGCTTATGGAGCATCGAAGGCTGCTTTGAACCATTCAATTTTATTACTAAATCATGAGTTGAAAGAGGAGAAGTTTACTGTTGTTGCAATTCATCCTGGGGTCGTTAAGACAAGAATGTTTGCGAATGTAGGTACAGTCGCTAGAGAGGTTAATGCTAAAGATTTTGAGTTTCTTGAAAGTTTAGCTATTACCCCAGAGGAGAGCGCTTCTAAACAATTTGAGTTGTACAAAAACCTCACCACTCAAGATTCCGGTAGCTTCTTTAATTGGGATGGTACCAAAGCGGACTGGTGAGCGAGGTTATATGAGAATAAGCTTATTCTATATATAAGATTTCTATACCTGAATTTATAATAATGTTCCAATACGATACGTCTGTAGAATTTATTAGTGCCAACGTTTTTTAACGACTGATCGACTGTAAATTTCCTGGTCAGTTTAGATTTTCCGTATAAAATGTGTCAAAAAACAAAATAAATAAGTGCGCGGGTGCAGCAAGGAAGTTTTTTTGACACTTCCTTCCGTTCTCGAAAATGACGGATTCGCCTCTATTATATGAGAGTTGAATTTTGAAAAGTTTTAAACAGCTGCGAAGTTAACGATAATAATTGAATTATAGTTTTGAGGCAACAGACTATATAACTAGTCTTTTCTCTATTTAAGTACTACCGTTGGAAAAATCAGAAAGAGCCGAAGAAATCAGTTAAGTCACGTGATCAGATAATTTTTAAGTCAGATGTTCCGCTGGTTGACGTTTTTGATATATTATTATACTGGCAGAAAGGATATTTCGAACTATGTTCAACTACAGGTACGTTTGAGAATTAGTGAACATTTTAGCTTAATAGACCTCGTTATGTTTGGTTGGTTATGGTTAGAACCCGGGTTCGGTCTATTATTTTAAAATTTCATCAATCGTTACATCGTTTGGAACAGTCAAGGCTTCTTTCCAAAACTTACTCAAATGTCTTGTACCTGAGTCACATGCAACGATAACAATATTCTTATTCTTGATCCCGGTTTGTTTCCACAGTTTCAATACAGCAACTGCGTTTATCGCAGTGGAAGAACCGATAAATAAACCATCGTTGACGCTCAAAAATTTAGCCATTTTAATGGCTTGTTGGTCAGAGACTCGGATAGCATCATCTATGTAGTCTTCACCTATGCTAAAATTGTGCGTGATTCTATTAAGACCAATACCTTCAACAATGGTATCTACTTGATGTCTTCTTCTTGTACCTTCTTTCTCTTCATTCGTATACATTACCCCATATTTAATTCTGTTATAAAACCCACTTCCTTGAGGATCTGCCAGTATACTTATAAAAGAGTCTGATAGTTTTTCTTTCAAATATTTTGAAACACCTGCAATGGTACCACCAGTACCACATCCTGCAATGAAGTAATCAACTTTACCATTCAATTGTTCATAAATTTCTGGTCCTGTTGTAGTATAATGGATTCTCCAATTCCTATCATTTTCGAATTGGTCGGCAAATATTCCGTTTGAAAGATTTGATTCATCTTCATTCAACGACTTGGTTGCCGTTTTAGCAGAGTTAACGTACTGCGATGGATCAACAATCGAAGCAGGTTTGACTTTTTTCAAACCAACACCTAATGTTCCAAATAATGCTAACTTATCAGGGGATGTATCGTCAGGAAGATGAATTTCAGATTTATAACCCAAGGAATTTGCAACTGTTCCAATCGAAATACCAGTTGAACCTGACGTACCTTCAAATATTACATCACCTTGTTTGATTTGGTTCTGTGATTCTTTATCTCTTATAATAGCCAATGCAACCCGATCTTTGGCAGAACCAGCAGGATTCAAGTATTCAAGTTTAGCGTACACATTATTTCCTGTTATCCTAGACAGCGACTTAACGAGCACCATAGGTGTGTTACCAATCAAACCTTCGACACCGACAACTGGTGGGGGTAGTTTTGTTAATTTATTACGACCTTGGTCTTGTAGGTGTTGTTTCCGTATATACCCCCATGTCGTGAGAATACCTATCAACGACACACCACAAGCAGTAATCTCTTTCCAGGTGATATTAGTCATGATAACAATTGTTTAAGTTTCTCCGGCAGCATTTAGAGGTAACTCTCTCGGTCTCGAGAAGCTCATCAAAGGTCTAAAATGTATAGCGTGCATGGCTCATGATTTTTCTACGTAAATTTGAAAAAATATGTAAACCGATTAAATCCGAGCATGAAGGAAACCTCAAATCCGACCTGAAGTTTTACCGAGGAGCAAAAATTGAAACAGTTTCTCTTTTGAAAACAAACTAAAAGATGAAGCAGAAAAGGCAATAACTGGAAAGCGGCACAAATTAATTGACATAGTTGAAAGAGTAAGAGTGAAATATTATTACAGATCAAAATTTCCCACAAATAAACACAAACACAGGCTAATAATCAGAATCATATTCTCATATAAGAAAATCATTTGAGCCGTGGCATAATAATATAAGCTTTTTGACATTTTCTGTGCGAATTTATTCCTGGGGCCAATTTTGTCAGCAGCGGTATTTACAAGATTGAAGTTCACAAGTCATCGACCATAAACGGCCAGGTCACAGATTATAAGTTCCAAGTCTATAAGGGCACAACTTTCATTAGGTCATACTTCCTCAGATACCGTATTGCTGCTTTTGTTCGGCTGGAGTAATCATTGGACTCGTATAGCACAAGACACCTCAATATATCCAAACCCAATCACCATCTTAACCTTAGGACACTTTTAACCGTTAATCTATCCCAAGTGGAGTTCTATATCCAGTCAATTTACGAGACTAAGACAAATATACTCACCATTTGCTCAGTCATTGTTGCTCAACAAGTTAGATTAAATTATTATAAATTTTTCATACACTTTTTATATATAAAAGATGGATACGGAGCTTAAGAAAGAAGCTTCCGTTTCAAAGCTACCGGACAAGAAGTACTCTGTAAAGTTCAAGAGGAATAGATCGTCAAGAGCATGTGAGGTCTGTCATAGTAGGAAGGTTAGATGTGATGCTACGATACATATTCCTTGCACAAATTGTTTGACTTTCGGTTGTGAGTGTAGGTTTCCTGAACCAAGGGAAAGAAAAAATGCAAAGAAGAAGAAATTAAATTCAAATGGTGAAGCCTTATCAGACGAGAGCAGCAACAACGCTGATGGTAACAGTAATATTGGCAATAACAAATTGAACTCCAACGGAACCAATGGCTCAACTTCAGCTGCAACTACAGTCAAGAGAAAGAATGAACCTTTAGCCGCAATATCTGCTAGAAGTGCCAAAATAGATACCCAAAACTTATTCCAAAGAAACTCAAATTCCATATCGTTTATTGGGGCTTCATCCACTGCAGCTCTAATTGCCGATAAATCTGCTCCTGCTAGATCATTACATTTTTCCATGGATGATTGGGTTCCTCCATCTTTGAAAGACACCATAAGTAAGACTAGAGTTAGCCTTGACACTGTTCAGATGGAAATACTAAGACTGCGCGGTGCCTTCCATTTACCAGAATCCTCACTGTGTGATGACTTAATAGACACCTATTTTAAACACATATATCCAGTGGAACCTATAATCAACAAGGCAAACTTCCTGAAAGAGTACAAAGAAGGAACAGTCTCATTACTATTATTACAGTCGGTGTTTTTAGCAGCTTCAAGAATTTCTCAAAACGATTCCATCTTTGATTCTAATGGGTCAAACTATTTGGCTAGTTGCACATTTTATCAACGTGCTAAAGCTTTGTTTGATGCCAATTATGAAAATGATCCCATATCTGTTGTTCAATCTTTAATTTTGTTCTCAAGATTCTGGGAAGGTATTGACGATATTCTGGGTAATTCATTCTATTGGATTCGTGTTGCAACCAGTGTTGCTCAAGGTTATGGCTTTCATAGGAGTATGCAAGGGAGTGTTCTACCCAATGAGAAGATTATAATGTCAAGAATATTGTGGTGGGAACTTTATATCAAAGACATTTCAGCTTCAGTAGCATTTGGAAGACCTACCTTGATTCGTCTTGAAGATTGTGATGTTCCGATGTTAAAATTGGATGATTTACCTTCAGATTTATCAAGACAAGATGCCGAAGCATTCATTCAAATGATCAGATTGTCCGAAATTATGTCAATCGTGTTACAAGAACAATACAGTGTTCGTGCTGAAAAGACAAGACAAAAGGACAATCTTGCCGTCAAACATTGTGATATGATTATGAGTAGTTGGAGAAATAGTCTACCGCAGTCTTTACAGTATTCACCTCATCAGAATCATACGCTATCCGTTAACATTTTGAATTTGTATTACTACTCTGCTGTCTGTTTAGTTCATAGATCAAATATGGTGAAAACTCCATATTTAAATGGTAAGCAGTATCCATCCGAAGGTATCGTCTTTAGAGCTTCAAGAATCATAGCGGATATTAGTTCTAAGTTATTGAAATCCAAAGATATCAAATATTGTCATGCTTTAATCATTCCTGTTTTATTTACGGCATCGTTGACCTTTATTTGTCATATGGATTCGAAAAATGCTGCAATTGCCAAAAGTTCTAAAGTTAGTTATAATATTTGTTTTGAAGCTTTGAAAGAAATTGGTAAAAATTACTTAATTTCTATACTGATACATCACTCAATGGATAAGTTTGTTAGAGACCCAAAGGCTAGGGAAAAGTTAGTATCAAGCTTGGCAAGAAAGAATGAATCCCAACCTCAAACAACTGTTGCCACTCCTAGTCTTCAACCACTAGAACCTATGGCCATTCACAATATTGCACCCCAGTCACACACACAACCATCAGAACTACACTCTCAAAGACAAGCTTCTGCTGGAGTGACGCCACAAAGCTATCAACAGTACGTTTCAACTCCTTCACCAGCTATACAACCGCAGCATGGGTTGGTACCACAAAACTTTATATCCACCCCTCACACTATTGGAACACCACCAACACCCCTGGCCCAACAGCACTTTCACCAGCATCAACAACCTCCAAAAGGCACACCGGGAATTTCAGCATCACAGTTACCTCATATACCTGAGAATCAACAACCAATCCCATTACCACAACAGCAGCAGGTAAATCAAACCCCTATACAATTTTCCCAACAAAGTGCTGAATCTCTTGAGTTCCCAGACTTGTATCTATTCACAAACACATTACCATCATCGAATGGCAATGCTTTTGACCCATCTCAACTATTCCCAGAGAATCAGCGTCATGCAAGCAAATCAGCCTCCAATTCAGATGGCGGAAACAGCTCTGACATTTTTAATCCTAATGAATTTAATTTAAATTTACCAGAGTTTGATTTTCAAAGTTTCAGTAACTCGATTTCATTTCAAAACTTGGCTTCTTTGAATAATTACCTTGATGATTTGAACCCAATCTCAGAAGTACCATCTGCAGCGGCTGCACAGCCTGATGGTTCATACAATACTTCTACATCCCAAAAAGACGTATCTGCTACTGCGTTAAATGAGGTTAGTAATGCTGGCTCAGGTGGTGTCAATACCCCTGGTGAAAAAGTTTCTGGGACACCTATATCGAGCATCTATAGTTTTGTGGACTAAGAATATCGATAGTGTGTCTTGAGTCGGTTAGTTGTTTTGCTTCCATATGAGCTGCCTTCTGTACTATATCCTCTCTATAGTTTTCTGTCTGAAAGATGAACTCTTTCACTTAATATTCAGTTTCCATGTTCAATGTATGATTACCTCTTTGTATGATAAGTTTTCTGTAGTATATCTTTAAGATTGTATTCTTTTTGTTATCTAAATTACCTTCTCTACATAAATTTGTCATAACTATCAAAAATCTGTCAGTACTCAGCTGTAATCCTTTCCTTTCTATCAGCTAGAATATGAAGACAGTGAATCTATTTCTTCATTTTCCTAAACATTGATCCTATACCTTTAGACCTTTCCTTCTCCTTCTTCAATGATTTCATTGTCTCTTCTCTTCGTAGCCTCTGTGTATGGCCTACCAAGTTCTCCACCACGCTTTCAAACGTATTATTATCATCTTCAAGTTTCTTTTTTTCGTTTTCCCATACACTGAGTAATCTCTCTACATAATCCAGTTGTTCCTGGTATTTATTTATAACCTTTTCTAGTCCAGCATCATCTAAAGACTGTAATTGGACATCATTTTCAAGCTTTGCAAGATATTGGTCCAGTATAGTGTCAGTTTCCTCGATATAAGTTGTTCTCTCTTTTTCTGATATGTTCAAGTCCTCGAACTTCTTCACCAGATAATCCCTAGAGTTGAATTTGTTATCTCTATTCCTCTTTATGTACAGTGATGTATCTTCTGGTAATCCCAGTGTTACCAGTAGCTGCCTTCTCAATGAGCTTCTTTGCCAGTTGTATGGTTTCAAATACAGCTGTGATACTAGCCTCTCAAGGAGATGGTGAGAGCGTTCGTTCAGCAGGGAAGGTGCTTCTGGAACTGGATATTCTTTCTGTTCAACTGGAAGTGCTTCATTTACGAGTTGGTCTAATTTCAATTTCAATTGATCTTTGTCATTGAAGGAACCTTGTGGAAAGGTAGTGTACAAAGAATGGGGGTTGACTGTTGGTAATTGACTCTGAGCTTCGTGAGGTTGGACATTGGACACGTTCGTTGACTCGACCGTTGGTGGTCTTTCAAAATCGTCGAAAGAGGCATCTGAAAATGCACCAAAATCGTCACCATCGTCACCTTCCTCTTCTTCTTCAACCACATTCTCGTTATCAGTAGCAATGTTGAGGTTGTTAGTCTTAATCTTATGAGAATCTTCTTCATCTATCTCGAAATCTCTTAGTTTATTGTTGTCCTTGTCCCCATTAGGCTGCTCCTGTGAGAGAACTTTGCTTGAAACTTCTTCCTCCAGACCAGACACATCTTCGATAGCGCTCACACTAGCGTTTTGACCTTCTACTGAACTCATTGTATGGCGCGCTCTACTAAATCTTCCAACATGGACTGAAATAGCTTCTCAGTGCTTGGATCAAATATTAGACTTACTTAATAAAGCCGTGGTAGCAATTTGAGTAAGTTTTTTTTTTTTTTTTTTCGCCCGCGCTATGGCGACCTCTGTTGGCACAAAAGTTAAACATTGAATTCACACGGTGATGATATATTAAATTTCTAGTCTACAAGGATGCAATGAATCATTTTGAACGATCTTGTATATTTATATGTGGAGCTACTTTGATCTCTAAGGGTGGGGTTTGTTGTTGTTTTTAGCCTTGATTTTGAATTGCTGAGAAAGAACTATTCACGAAGATCTAGATCTGGGCGTTTTTGTAGTCTTTTCTTTATTCCAGCAGCAACATTCTTATCAAAAGTTGTTGCATCTTTTAAGTCACGTCCAACATTATCTAAATCTTTAACTTTATAGATACGGACTAACCAGTTTTCAGAAGTGAAAACCTCCTCAACAACATTTAGTTCCGGTGAGACAGTAATTGCTTGATTACGAACTCTATCAACAGCTTGTCTACCACCAAATAAATCAGTGAATCTGTAGTATGACATTTTGTATAACAATGAGTTCTTCATTGTTTCAGAAGCTTCATCATCCACTCTGTACTCACCTTTATCTGTAAAGAAGTTTCTTTCCTTAACCTCATCCGGCCATATACCTTCAGCAATACGGATCATCCATAAATATTTATTCAAGTCATCACCTGAATAACCAATCAGTCCACCAAAAATGATTAGGACATAGTCAACATCATGCTGTCTCAATACTTTGTATGAAACTTCTTCACTTGAAGCCATTGCCTTACCGACAGTGGCAATATGTGTATTGTTCCAGGTGTTGTTGTCAACTAGAGTGGTACGGTCAGCCATACCACCAATTTGATAACCATAATCCCACCATGCCATGACTCTAGCGTCTTCATCGGTATTCATACGTAACCAATAGTAAGCTTCTCTATAGTCATCAATCAAGTTTTGTGAACCATCTGCATTTCTCGATGCTAAGACAACTGATGGAGATGAATAGGCATTTGAGGTGACCCAAGTACAGTGGTACACAAATAGGAACAAATAGAATCCAAAACTCACAACGACTGTCAATTTGGAAGCCAAATTTAAGAACGATCTTTTGGTGTTAGTCTCTTTTTGTAAGAACTCAGAGAAATCCAGATAAATATCAAACAACTTTGAAACTGCAACAGCAGCTGCAACACATATGATTGGAGTTAAAGTTAACATCAAACGAACCATGACACCTGCAAAATATGAACATAGGACACTATAGGTTATAACAAAGACGTGTTCGTTTAACAAATCTTGGAACATCAGGTATACACCAGCTGGGAATAACCAAATAAGAAATTGAGTATCAAAGAAGAATGCAGGCCAAGCAGTAGGTTGATGTTCTGAAACAGATGCAATGATTGGAATATGAATTTTAGCGTAATTAGTATCCCATAAGGAATAGAAACGCCCAGTCCATGGAGCAATTAAGCCAGCATAGGTTAAACCGACTAATCCAGTGATACCCAAAAGGATGATTAAAACAATTGAAACAACCAGGACTGATTTGAATTGTTTTGATGGAACTTTCGAACGAATATAATCACCAAACGCAACGATTTGGATCAAACCAAAAACTCCAAAGGCAGCCATATGATCGTTTGAACGAATTGGTAAAAATCCAACGAATGGAATTTGCATTGAAGCAAGAGTACCAATAGCATACCAAGTGGAGTATGACGCATATAGTTTATGATCATAACGACCCATCAAAATCAAGACAAATACGTGCAATGGGATCAAATTCGTGATGAAAACGTAACCACCCCAAGCTGAAACCATATAAAAATAGAAAACTGCAGCCCATGAGGCCCAGAAAACTGAACCTTCTTTGGAAGCCTTGATCCAAAAGTAAAAAGTGGCCATTAGTAATGTAATTGCAATGGCTTCATTATCATATGAACCAGCAACAGATCTTGAAATATAACCTGGCGCAATACCAATGAAGGCAGCAGCTAATAATCCAGCTGAGGAATCTTTGATCTCCTTTGTAAACAGATAGGTAAAATAAGCCGTAAGACCTGAAAAGGCTGGGGCTAGAAGCACACAAATGTTTCTGATGTCAATTGGTAAACCAATTTTTCTCAATGCATGCCAAATTGTACCACTTGTAACCATAAGACCTGGATATAACGTACCACCAGTAACTCTACCCAATGGATACCAAGTTCTATCATCAAACCAATTCAAAAACTCATAAAAGCTATGCGATACCAAGTACTTTGTGGCTCTGAAGTTAAACCATGGATCGAACTCATGAATAATACTTTCAAATCTAATAACAGAGAACAAACGTGAAGAAACAGCTGCACCTGCTATTGATATAAGAATGATAACCTTCAAGAACAACTTGACATTGTTCAACGTGGTCTCGGTCACTTGGAACGGCGAAGACATTGTTGAATCAATCGAGGCGCTGTTATATATGGGATAATTGTTCTAAAGTTTACAACAAGTTACGGGTCAATTCTGCAATTTTAAAAACATACGGTTTAAAGCCATTTGATATCACTTCGTCTTTTTTCTCATCTTTCGCCTATACAAATTTACAGCTTAAAAATTCGACGTGTACTCTTGCATTTTGTCGACAAAAAAAAAAAACGGGAGCTGTGCACGTGATTTAACAATTCCGGAAAAATCTTTAAGTTTTTTTGAAACTTTCTAGAAAGTCTCAACGTGGTAACTTTCTGGATTTGGATAATAGTAGCACTTTTCTTGTTAGTTTTGAAAAACAAGTAAAATTTTGGTATTTGAGCATTAAAACCAAAATTTACTTTGTTACCAGAACAACCATAAACAACACAAACGTCTTATTAGAACAGCTATTAGCAGTTTCAGACAAAATTACAATTCGCTGATATTTACTGAAGGGCTTTCTTCAAAGCGTCAGTATTTCTTAGTTTTATTGTGATTTAGGAACGGTACGAATATTTTACTTGGATTTTTGGTTCGGTTCATAGCACATAAAAGAGTATGACAAGTGTATCAAATGATTATATATCTGGGTTCAACAAAGGTCAAATCACCAGTACACAGCTGATGGATGATAAAATACCACAGAATGCGTCAAGCAGAACGAGGAGCAAGACAGGCACCAGAAGTGGCAGTAATGGCTCCGCACAGACTGTCAATGATGATAGTACAGATGGTTCTAATGGGTCTGGCGGGAGTAACCGTTCAGAAGAGCAAGCAGTTTCAGAACAAGAGTTACCAGGTGAAATTATCTTTGAGAAAAGATCAATACCAAAGCAGAGAACCCAATCTGTGCAATCTGTACTTTCAAGTGTTTCGTTAAAGTCCCTAGCTCATAACAATCACATTGGCTCAACTAAGAAACAGTCTTTTGTACCTCCTCAGCAAAACTCACAAGCTCAGTTCATCAACATAAAGACACATATACAAGCACCTGCCATTGCAGCATCTACAGCAAGAAGAGCATCATTCGAGATTGGTCAGCGTTTACCATTCAATAAAGAAGATGTGGAAAGTGATTTCGATGGGGATGGTGATAATGAAGGAGATGCAGAGGGTTATCAATTTGAAGATCAAAAGAAATTAACGGATGATGCATTGAAGAGACTTTCATCATTTGCTAAATTCACCCCAGCCAAAGTCGACTTGAACATAAAATCGGAGGGTATCAACAATGTTTCCTCAAATGACTCTACAACACAATCAACAATTAAACAACCACAACCTCGAGTTTTACAGCAACAACAGCTCCCAATCACAGTACAGTCTGTTACGGACCTAACTAGACCTGTTTTGTATGTCACAGATTCTGCCCCTAATAACCATACCATTCACACCATCACATCTTCAGTAAATAACAATCTTGTTAGAACTTCAGCTTCAACACCATCACTTGCAAGAAGGCCATCTTCTAACCCTTCTTCAGCATCTCAAAAGCGAACAGAGCAACCTAAACTTTTGTCATCTACAACATCATCTCAAAATTTACCTGCAATCCCTCAAACGTTCCCTCTTAAAAGTTCAATCACCCAAAAACCGAACTCTCCTAGGCAGGGCGCTCCGTCTTCAACTATGAACGCAAATTCAAGATCCCAATCACAACCCCAAACACCTCAGATCAATGGATCACCTTCAACTCCACAATTTTCAAACCTGTCATTTACCAGCTCGATTGATCAACCAAGTCTACAAACAATAACTGATTTAAAAAGACCAATGTATATACCCGCAGTACTCCGCCAGAGCCTCACAAATTTAAAGCCAGAAGATTTGAAAACCATAAATGAGCATAATCTGAAAAAAGTTAAAAACAATCTGCTCTCAGGAGCGGCTACTTCATTGCGATCTCAGACATCTCATTGGAAACTGTCGTTCGATTATGCTTCATCGTCTTCGAATAAACTGCTTCCTACAAGAGTACACTGGCGTCGAGATATATCACGTACATCCTGTGCTAAATGTGATAAAGAATTTACATTCTTTGAAAGAAGACATCATTGTCGAAAATGTGGGGATATCTTCTGCGCAGAACATACGTCGCATTTATTGAAACTAGGTAAAGAAGCACAATTTACAATTGGAACCGGAGTACTTTGCAAAGTCTGTGACAATTGCTGTAAAGATTATGAGGGCTTTGTAAGAGCTAAATTCGGAGATGCTGCTGCAGTAAGTGTAGTGGCTAATAGTGGAGGTGATAATGCTATAAGGAAGAATTCTGCAATAGGAGGTGCTGATAGTAAGGGGGGTATTACTAGAAAAAAATCTATAACAGACACAGGCAATGGAAGCGGAAATGTGGTTCCAGCTGATTGGAGTTGGAGTTCATTTTAAGGGACATAACTGGTCCTTGTTCTCTCACATACACAAATTACAACTTACTTCCATAATTCAAAATGTATCAGGTTACCGTATATTATTATCCATTAGTTAAATAGGTGTAGAAATCTAGAAGTAAGATGAGTTGAGTAATTATTATGTGATTGCTGGTTTATGCGTTCTCCTCATCTGATTCTTCTTGTTCTTCATGGTGTAATCTTCTTTCTCTCAAGACATCAACGACTCTATTCTTGACACCAGTAGAGTATTCTTCTTCATTAGTGCTTCTTGTAGAGCTCTCCAATGACGTCTCTGAGGTATCACTTTCGACATCTGAACTTGCAAAGATGGAAGCATTGGATAAACCACCTTCTGAATCTGAATCTTGATGTGCTTCATTCTCCAGTCTTTGTTGCCTTTCCTTTAGTCTCCTCTCACGTCTTCTTCTCTTCAATTCTTCAGTCTTTTTATCCTCCAAAAGTTCATCAAATGTGGCTGTTTCTTTCAAATGATCAAAATCAGGGAATAGTTGGGGACCAAATGTGTTAACGATCTCGATAATTTCTTGCGCCAATTCTTGTCTTGTTTGTTTCAAATTAAGTAAAACCTGAGGGCTAATAAGTGAGAGATATATTGGTCTAATGGATTTTAGGATATCAACACCAGTATCACCACAGACCAATGCAGCATATGTAACAGTAGCACCAGCGATGTAAATTAACCAAAAGAGAACAAATTTGTTAATCGAAGACTCCTGAAAGTACCACAAGCCAATAATTGAGTAAAAAGTGTACAATAATGGAGCCAGACCCATACCAATTAAGATTTTCCAGCTTGCAACCACGTCATTTGCTTTGATTTTCACTAATGAATTAGCCAAAGCAGCTTTGGCTTTTTTTGTAGAGTACCATTTTCCTATGACAAAGACCGGTGTAAATAAAACAATACCAGGTAGTGACAAAGTTAAAAGAGTGACAAGCTTGAGAGATCTATGGATTAATATGCCAAAAATTTTCAAGTAGTTGATTTGAGGATTATTAACCTCATGATCAGGTAGATGCAAATCTTTCAATTGTTTGTTGTATTTGAAAATCTTTTCTTTAAGTTGTATAATTTCCTCACGATCCTTAAAATGTTGATAACCTTTAACTAGTCTTCTATTGATCTCAATAACCAAAGGAATTGGCAATTTCTTGCCTCTTGTGTATAATCTTCTTGCAGCTTGAACCACCATTAAAGTTTCATAATCTGGACAAGTGACAGTTACAGCTCTTAGACCATGATCAATAGTTTCCAATAATTCACTGACAGCTTCCTTTTGAGTTGCAGGATTTTTATATTTTGCAACCAAATTTCTAGAAATTTCGATTGGATGACCAAATTCAACTACAGCTCTTGATCTAAACTTGTGAGGATGAAAATAATTCATACCACATGGAACAATTTTAACCTCACATTGATCACTATGTTGCATTGCCCCAAGTGCCATAATTGCAACACCAGCCTTCAATGGCAATAAATCAGTACGATCATGAGAACCACCCTCTGGGAAAATTCCAATGGATTGGCCATGTCCAAGATGGGCAAAAACTTTAGCATAAACATCAGATTGATCAATCTTATCAGCCAGTTTGTATTTTGTCTTTGATAATAAAATCTTCACAGCATGTTTCTTGAATTCCTTCTTGATTAAAAGTTCAGTATCACTTAAAATTTTGTATATTTCAGCATTACCTTGAGAATTTGGTAAACCTATTAAACCTTTAACCGATGCATCTTTAGTGAAGCTGGTACCTTCACCAATGATCTTCAATGGATTCGAAGGATCCAATGTGATTATACCTTTATAGGTTTTCAAGTTATCTTGAGGTCTTTTAACAGGAATTGCCATTGCCATTCTTGCCAAAAATCCAACAAGAAAAACTTTCATAGATTTTTCAGCTATTAAAAAAGAAACTCTTCTACCAGATTCATTCTTAACTTGCTTGAGCAACACACCAGGATCCACGAACTGATTAGCATGGGGAGCGGCAACAAATATTATAGCACCTTTTTTAGGAATTCTAAAGGCCCCTCTTGGTCTAATCTCTCTAAAGAAACAATCAAAAACCAATGATAGTATCCAGTTAACTAGATCGTAACCAAACTTAATCCAAAAAGAAGGCTCCACATATGGGTCTGGCTGTGGATCAGAGGACATCCTCGACAAAATATTATTACAGGGCTTGGAAGTGGAATTTTGCGTTTGTTAGAAGTTCAATCTCGATTAATTAGTACCACCCTTTGTCCATTGTGTCTTTTTTTTTTTATTGTTAAAATCAAATCATTTTTTTTAGGCAACTTGACATTAGTCTTTCAGAAGTTAACCATAAATCTGTCAATTTCTCGTATAGAAAATTGATTATGTGTGAATTGTTGGGCCGGAACAATAGAAAATTGATTTCCTAATCCGGAAAAAATATTGGAGCGCAATTGTCAAATAGTTTTTCCAGTAACAATCTTGTTATTTATAATTATTGATAAAAATATAGAAATAGCATACCTGAAGACTTTCGAGAATTGAGGGTATTTAACACTTTTTGAAGGAGTTCGGCTTAATGATGGTTGCATTTGCTATCAAAAGTTAAGGGCTTTGATTGAGTAATAATAAACATTATTTAACAGTGTCCAGTATTCAAACGCCAGCTTAAATACTTTTAGCTTAATATTTTATATCAACTTATTACTGCTGCTAAAAGTCTATCGATGTTAAAGTAGAAGTGAGCAGCAAGTGTTGTAATAAGTTACACGTCATAGTCAAGCCCAGGTCAGGACTTTGAACAATATATAGATTTCAACAGATGATTAGGTTTTAAATAGAGTTTGTACAAAAGCTTGAAGCCGATCTTAGCGGGGTAAAATAAATATTATGTATGTGGCATTACATAATTGCTAGCCATAGACAGAAAAAGACCTTAACTTAATGAGTGGACATAAATACACTTAGAAATTACAGGGGAATCTTGAACTCTCCAAGACAAGTTATTTTTTTCCTCTCAAAATCTGAGGTGCTCAAGCCAAGTAGGATTGAAGATTAAATCAACAGAAAGCAAACTAGCACTACTATCGGATCGGTTCGTTTGAAATGTTTGAATTATCTTGATGACGTTAAAACACCCAAGCCCAGCTTGGTTCATCCCCCCTAGTCGGACTTCTCACCCACTTAGAGACTGTAAAGTGGAGTTTCATGAATCATAACTGATTTTATCCGTTTTAATATGAAAAATTTCTTGGCCCTACTGGTATTTCAGCCGCAGTAACGTTGTCCAAGGTATTGAGTACATCGAACTTTGTCTTTGTGTAATGCCTCAACTCAGTTCAAATGTTAGTAGAAAGAGATTTCCTGAGGTTAGCTATAGGCTATATAGGACTAAGTACTGCACAGGGAGAATAATTTAACCGACATGAATTTGGTGGTATCTAAAAAAATACGTCAAAAAAGATACATGTAGGTAGCGATTTTCATGGACATAATTACATGCGAGAATGACAGCGATGTATGATTTCACTTTTTGATTGTCTATATCATATATTTATCATAGTCATACATTCTACGGGACAACATTAAACTCCAACAATTGCTTGGATAATCTTTGCACCGAAATATAAAATGTCAAGAACTCACATACATTAGAGTTTTACGTTCAACGTTTTTGATACAGGAACCTCTTCAAAGTATACCAGACAGACGAAAGCCGCTTTTTCTCCACATTATTAGATTATGTGACAGTTCAACACATTGTACAAGAAGCTTATAAAAGTACTAAAATTACCTATATTTTCCCTACTCCAATACTAGATCCATTGAAATGTTATTTTTTGTTCATCATCAGCAATTGAATAACTGCTAATAATGTCGATACTATCACTAAGATATAACCACTTTCTTAGAGGCAACAAGCTTTTGACATCAATTACACTAGCATGTTTGATGGCATTCACCCTATTGGGTTATGATCAAGGTGTAATGAGTTGTGTCATTGGTAATCCTGTGTTCAACTCTTACTTTAATAATCCAGATTCTAATTTGCAAGGTGATATAGTTGGTTGCTATGATTTAGGTTGTGTTGCTGGTTCAATATTTATTTACTTTGTTGGTGAAAAGTTGGGTAGAAGAAAATCTGCAATTTTAGGAGCTGTTATAATGACTGTATGTGCAATTGTATTAGCTGCTTCTCAAAATTTGGCCATGTTTATAACTTTTAGAACCTTAACCGGAGTTGGTAATGGTATCAACTCAAGTACAGTTCCTATCATTCAATCTGAATGTTCAAGATCTGGTAATCGTGGTGCTTTGTTGACCCTACAAGGTACTGTGACTATCCTAGGTCTAGTTATTGCATACTGGGCAGGATATGGAACTAGTTTCCACAAGACTGATTTCCAATGGAGATTTCCAATGGCATTTCAAGTTCTATTCTCCTTCTTAATGATTATTCAATGTTGGTTCTTACCTGATACTCCTCGTTGGTTAGTTGCCCATGGCCGTAAACAGGAAGCTGCTGAAGTTTTGTCAGCATTATACGATCAACCTATTGATTCTGCAGAAGTTGAAACAAAGATTTATGATATTCAATCAGCTATTGATGATGAGTCAAGTGGAGGTCCATTCAAATTCAAGGAATTTTTCGAAATGGGTAAGATTCAAAATTTTAGAAGAATATTATTGACTATATTCTTAATGTTCATTCAACAGTTTAGTGGATCCAATATGATTAATTATTATGCTCCAGTTATATATCAAACTACAATGGGACTTTCACTAAATCTGTCAAATATTTTAGGTGGATGTACATCTATTACATATTTAATTGGAAGTATTGTTCCAGTTTTCCTTACTGACAGATATGGTAGACGTCCATTGTTATTGTTTTCAGTTGCTGGTTTATGCTTTTGTTTTGTTATGGTAATAATTCTGCTATCAATTGAAAAGGTAAGTACATCATATGGTGCCATTGCATTTATTTTCATATATCAAATATTCTATGCCTGTGGGTTATTGCCTATCCCATGGTATTTGCCTTCGGAGTTGAATACCACAAGATTGAGGGCAAGAGCAGCTTCTATATGTTCTGCTTTCAACTGGCTCTTTGTATATGCTGTGGTGAAAATCACTCCGATCATTAATGAGCATCTTCGTTGGAAAGCATTTATAATCTTCGCCTTGTTGAACTTTTCTTTCTTGCCAATCATTTACTGCTTCTATCCAGAAACTGCAAGATTAGAACTGGAAGACATTGATTTAATCTTTGAAAGAGGAGGAATTACCGGTGGTGTTTGGTCTACAAGAGGTAAGACTGTCGAAAGAAATGCTCATTTAAACAAAGAATTAGGTGGAACCAAAGATGGTAAAGGAGTAGTGAGAACAGTTGATGATCTTAACGAAAAAAGTCCTCAACCAGAGTTTATTGAGAATGCCAGCTCAAGTGTTTAGTGATGATCTGAAATGATTTTGTATGTTGAATCTTAACTGAATTGTAGTTGTCTTAAAATCACAAATCAAATCCCATTATCTTTATATACACCGGATATATATCTTTATTTAACCGTGGAAAATGACCCAAAATCAACAAAATAAAAAAAAAAAATTAGAAATATGGAGAAGTACAATAGCTTTCATGTTGTAAAAGTTCATCACTTTTTAGCGCTGTCTATTACTACGTCCAGGGACAATTGTTTGAGTAAAGCCCTTATGACACCAACGAGCACAACAAAGTCTAAACCTTCAGCCAAAATAAGGAAAAAGAGACAATACAGTAGGGATGGGTGTAAAGAGTGTAAAAGAAGGAAATTAAAGTGTGATGAATCGAAGCCTGAGTGTTGGCAATGTTCTCATTTGGGTAAGAAATGCCAGTATGTTAAAGATATAAAGTTCAGCGATTCAAGGACGTTAACCGTTCCTAAAGAGGTTAACAGTGCTAATAAACAGGATAAATCAGGGAAATTTCAAATCATAGACTTTAAAGAATCAAGTACAATAGACAATCGACATCAAACAGCTCCATTAGTCGATCAGTTCCAAATACCACAGCCACTGGAAGAGACACAAGTACGAGAACAGCAGCAGCAGCAGCAGCATTTGTTGTCAACACCGCAACCTTTCCAGCAGCATATATCACCCAATGAAGAACGACAAACCATCATTACAGAGGCCAATAACTTGGCAAATGATATAATCGAACTGTTTGACCCACAATTGGATGATTTTTTGCTAGACCTGACAGTCTCTGAGTTCAACAAGAAACATAATGCCATTCACTCATTTGGACTACATGAACCTCACAAGACTCATCTGGAGATCTTTTACGACAAGATATCCTCATGGTTGATGCCTCTGGATCCTAATCTTTGCAATGAAATATTATTGTTCCATGCTAAAGACTCGTCATATTTACTAGCTGCAATGCTATCTCTAACGACAAATGACATGAATTTCAAAAACAAATACATATCTACTTGTCTTAAGAATTTGAATCAAGTCTTTCAAGAGGCGCATGATCAAACAAAAGATATACTACAAAACATTGAACCTTTACTGTTGACTATTTTACTACTAGCTGCGGACTCTACTTCAATCAATTGGAGGGCGCATCTAAGAGGGGCAAAAGATTTATTCACAAGATATATCAAATATTATCAAACACCAAGTCTACTACTAGCGAAATCGTGGTTTGCAGCTATTGAAATTTTGGCTAATCTACAAAGTATGGGTACTGTCAAGATCCATCTAGAGTTTGACGAGTTATTAGATGTTGGTTTGTACGGTGAAACAAGTGATTATGCAATAGATATAGGATTATTACTGCCCAATGGCTATAACGTCTTTTTGGGTTATTCATCAGAAGCTGTCATTATGTACAGAGAGTTTTGCAAATTGACCAAATTTGATTCGAATGAATTACTTTTCCAAATGAGCTTGATTCATAGTGCTAAAGAGTTCCAAGTTGCCTCTGATGAGATAATAATTGAGATTGATAACCCCACGCATCCTGATTATGAACCGGTAGAGATCAACAAGGACAACGTTAATGAGGAAGATAATGAAACTCCAAGATTTGTGGAGAAGCAGATTTTGCCCAATAGCTGTTATGGTTACAAATCACCAAATATTGTGTTTTCATGGTTTGATTTGATCCATCAATTACACGTGGATGCATTACTACTGAAGATTTACCAGGTGTTCTTACATCTTGATAAGTCTCACAAAATTATACAAGATCTCATACAACAGATGTTAAACAATTGTGTTTTCTTTGATACTCAAATACTGCCAACTAATAATCAAACAAATGATAGCAGTTCCTCTGATACTGGCATTGTAATAGCTGACACCACAGATTCAAGATTACTAATGATTCAAGGTCCAATGCTGGCCTGTGGTCTGAGTTGTGTCGATGAGTTGGATAAGCTCAAAGTTGAAGCGTACTTCACATGCCTAGTGAACATGGGCATTAATAGTGCAAACGTTTCATATAAGAAGATTCAAAACAGTTGGAGTGGGAAGGAAGATGACAGCGTTGAGTTGGTTCCATTTGCTTGAATTAATATTTCACTACAAGAAAATTTTATAGTATAATACAAAAGGGACATCTAGTCCTTTTACTGTTCATTAGGGTACTTTCAAATCGTTAAAATCTATATGTGTGTGAATCTTGAATGGGATTATTCAACCAGTTCGCCAGTTCTTGAATCATCCTTTGCATCAATCATCATTCTATCCTGATTATTCAACTCGTTTATCTCAGCTTCTTCATCTCCAGTCAATTTATTGAAGTCAGGAGGGATTTCATTCATCTGAACACTTGGAGCACCATTTAAATATCTTAGTTCTTCTAATACTTTAACTCTTAAATTCTCCAAGTATTTTCTTGAATTTTTGTTATCTAATTTATCGCCCAAATTAGGATGCAATGATCTATCTGGGTCAAAAAAGTATTTGAAGGGTAAGTCTTCAGGTAGTTTCGAGTCCAAGGTGACATCAGTCATTATACTTGTCTCATAACACCAAAGTCTCGATACATTTCTTGGAGTATAACCTCCTCCACCAAGGACTAATAATGGTATACCAAAACTTTTTATGAATTTAACACATTCACCGTGAGCTTTAATGTTCAAGTTGAAGCAACCTAATCGATCACAACCCAAGGAATCTGCACCACATTGCTGGACGATGACGGTAGGCTTGAAAGACGTTATCAAAGGATCCATAATAGATTTGAACAATCTTATGTAGGATTCATCATCTATACCATCATTCAAGGGTACGTTTAGTGAATAATGTTTCCCCTTTCCTATCCCGGTTTCATCTAGATTCCCAGTACCAGGGAAGAAGAGACCGTTATATTTATGGAAAGAAACTGTCATGACCCTATCAGTTGTATAAAAAGCCTCTTGTACACCATCTCCATGATGTAAATCGATATCTATATATAAAACTCTTGGATGATATCTCAACAGGTTTAATATGGCCAGAACGATGTCGTTAACGTAACAAAACCCAGATGGTTCAAATTTTTTAGCATGATGTAACCCACCAGACCAATTAATAGCGATATCTGAATTACCATTTATAAGTTTATTTGTAGCATCTAAAGAAGCACCTGAGTAAAGAGCACTATAATCGTACATCCCATCAAATACGGGACAATCGTCACCAATGTTGAAATTTTTCAGTTGAGTAGAAAATTTGGAAACATTATCCGGAGTAACTCTTTTCAAGAAATCTATATAGTCCTCTGAATGGAATTCTAACATTTCCTCTTTCGATGCAGCTTTGGGTATATATAAATCCATTTTTTCGTATAGTTTATAGCCAATAATCAGATGGTCCGTAAGCATCAGTCTGAATGGTTTCATTGGATGTTTAACACCATAATGGTACTCGGTGACTTTTGGATTGTAATGGTATGATACATTTGGTTTGTAGGTGGAGGCATAGTTTGTTTCGTAAGTGGGCGTTTTATCTGTTGTTTTGGAATCATGCGAGAACGTTTCAGACATGGCAGTATCTCTGTCTGATTAGCACAGAACCAGAGCTCACTTTAATAGTTGTTAAACAGAAAGAGTGTGTATTAAATTTGTCGTAAGCACTTATAGCGGGCTGGTTAAAAGGTTGTTTCCTAAATGTTTATAGTGGGAAGAATGGTAAATTTATTCGAGGAATTAGTGTTACCCGGAATCTCTAAATTAAAAAAAATTAAAGAATCATAAGAAATAGAGAAGATGACCAAAAACAGTACAAGTGGAGACAAAGAAGAGATCACATTCTAAGACAAACTACTGATGGTTAATGTAAAATACAAAACCGGTCAATATCATTTTATCAATCCAAAATATCACACCTTTAGGCTCTTTTTTAGTTATTTGTAATTTGATATTTTTTTTCTGTATCGCGAACACTTTTTATTAATCTCCAAAACAAATTGAAAAGCAAATTCGAACTCGAAAGTGGCAATTGTTAGTGTATTAAGAAACACCATTAAAAAAAAGTTTATCAGCACGATTGACGAACTAGTTCCAATTGGCTCAGCTTTATCTTCTACTTAGACTCTATATTTATACAAAATGTCTGGTGCAGCTGGTTTCGACAGACACATCACCATCTTCTCTCCGGAGGGTCGTTTGTATCAAGTTGAGTATGCCTTTAAAGCTATAAACTCAACAAATATCAATGCAATTGGTGTCACTGGTAAAGACAGCGTTGTGATAATCTCACAGAAAAAGGTCCCTGATAAACTATTAGATCCTGCCACCGTATCATTTATCTTCCCAATCACAGCCAAGATAGGGTTAGTTGCCACAGGGTCCATTGCCGATGCTAGAAATCAAGCTTTAAGAGCGAGAGCTGAAGCTGCTGAATTTAAATATAAAAACGGTTATGACATACCTGTGGATGCATTGGCAAAGAGAATTGCCAATCTCTCACAGATTTATACACAAAGAGCCTATATGAGACCATTGGGTGTTGCTCTTACATTTGCTTCATTTGATGATGAAAGTGGTCCTTCGTTATATAAAACAGATCCAGCAGGTTATTATATTGGATCCAAGGCTAATGCAACTGGTCCAAAACAACAAGAGCTAACAACTGCATTGGAAAAAAAATTCAAGAAAAAAGATTACATAGAAGGTTCATGGGAAGAAGTTGTGGAATTTGCAATTATAACTTTATCAAATACTTTAAATACTGAATTTAGAAAAAACGATATTGAAATTGGTGTTGCCATAGAGGACAAGTTCTTCAAACTTACCCCTGATCAAATTGATGAACGTTTAGTATCGATTGCTGAACAAGATTAAACGCCTCTGAACCTATAATACTAGAATGACATCTGTGTAAATTACTCATATATGTACATACATATATATATATACATACAAAATGAAGGCTCTGTAGCTATATATTATCATCGTTTTCACCTAATGTCTTCAAATCGTGATTCTGTACACGGGGTCTACCACCCTTGTGTACTTTTTCATGCTCTGGATGTTCCTTCTTTATATGAGCTCTAGCTCTATTGACCAATCCAACACCTGCAAATGATTTTTCACATAATGGACATTGTCTTTTCAAAACAGATCTATCTTTCTCTTTCTTTTCCAAAAACCTTTTCAGTTGATAATAGTATGAATCATGAGATGGTCTTGTTTTGACTATTCTAAATTTATTCGAACCAGTAGATTTCAAATCATACATTGAAAGTTTCTGTAAATATGTCTTTGTAGCTAAATCAGAATGTCTATTAACTAATCGACCTTTCCAATCTGTTGGTTCTAAACTTGACACTGCTTCGCCTTGATAAGTCACTTTTATACTCTTGGTTTTAATATATGTGTCCTTTGTCAGTACTGTTGAATTTCCATCAAGTTCTTTGGGCGTTGCTGATATTACTGTGGTTACTTTCGATCTTGAACTTTTCTCATGATCAATACCAAAAGACGGATCTCTATTGTTTGAAATACCTGACTCAGTTGATGAAGTGGACAAGATAGCTAATGGGTCAGTGGTGTTTAAAGCATGTAATGTGCTTGATCCTGTTTCAATATTATTGGCACCTATGGAGGAAGAAGAGGTCTGCGTATCAAAAGCCTCCATTGTTTATTACGCTGTATCTATATATCTGTGTGCAATTGTGTATGCTATATATTGTCCATTTCAGTCAAATGTATGAAGTGAAAAGTAGCTTTAATCACTCTATTGTAAAGTGATACAATCCGGTGTTAAATAACATATGTTTTTTTTAGTTTTTTTGTCACAAAAGACTCTTATGTTGCCCATATCAAAATCGAATCGACCTTGTGCTTTTTATTCAGTTTTACACTACAAAGTTGCCTAAGCCTAATTATATATTTATAGAACAATTTTATAGGTGCTTTTATTAGAGTTCAATCGTAGGATTAATGGATATAATGCTCAATTATTGACAATGAACTCTTTTCTCTTTTATTTCATTGTTTTTTGCACTCGTTTTTTTTTGACTTCCTTTAGAAGAAGTTTAGAATATATATGGAATGAACAAGTATGGACATTCTTTTAAGTAACGATTCCAATCTTCACCGTATTTTTTTTCACATTTTCTCTGATCTCTCAAAGCTCTATGAACCAAGACGATAAAGAAGAAAATTGGGAAAAACCAAGGGAATGGAGAATTGAATCCAGTAGCTAAACCCCAAATTAAAGCTTGTGTATAATCAGCAGTATAATGGATTTTTCTAGCTAATTTATACCAACCATCAGTTAATAATAATGAACCTTTTTCAGTTACGATATATTTTGGATTTTTCAAGATTTGATAAGGTAAAAATGGGAAAGTTTTTCTAACAAAGTTATCTCCACCTAATTGTTTTCTGAAATAATTCTTTTGAGCATTTGCAGTATCAAAGAAGTAATAGGCAATTAGATAAACGATAACTAAAGAATAGTTATAAGTTGAAGACCACTCGTATTCCTTTGGATCATGATATGATAGGTATAGAGTGCAATGACAATAAGTATATGGAACACCAGCAATATTCCAGAAAATCAACATGAAACCAAATTTTTCATAAGCCATATCCCAAGTTGGAACAATTAGCTCTTCACCTTTAGCACATGCATTAGCATATAACCAATGTGCCAATAGGATAGTACCTAGTTGTGGTGATAAATAACCATATTCTTCGATTTGTTTTAAAGAAGCAGCTAAAGATAAAAAGAAAAGAGTGAACCATGGTAATCTAACTTCGAAAAACATCTTTAAATCCAAAATTCCAACTCTTGGATTTAATGGACCACCCATAAAGAAATCATAGATATGGTTACCTGTCATACGATGATAATCATGTGTGACGTATAAGGTGAAAATGTATAAAAATATTGAAAATGAGATACCAACAATGATGGCGGCTGTTTGAATTTCACCAAATAAATCTAAAATGGTGTATAATCTAAAAGTACCAGAGAAATGTAAACCTAAGGCTAATACTAAACTGGTATAGAAGGACCACATAGCATTACAGAAATATGGTAATTGTTTACCTTTCAAATGGGTTAAAGGTTGACCTTTGGTATAAATACCAGGTAAGACGTAATAAAATGCAACTTGAACTGCAATAAAAGTCAAAAAGATTTTCCATGCTCTAGTACTTGGAATACCATATGTCCATACAATCTCAGCTAATGATTGAACAAACTCACCAAATGACTGATTTTCAAGAGGTAGCGGTAATGAACCGTTATAAAATTCAGCACCGATCCACATATACCACATCAATAACGGGAAACCAACAACCATCCCGATGACACCAGGAACACCACCAAATTCATATTCAATGTCTTCAGGTTTCAAATATCTACCCTCTTGGGCGGTAGAGTCAGCTTTAGATTCCGACATCCTACAACAAAGAATCTATGGAAAAGCTTGCAAGCTGAGAGCGGTTATATGGAATCAAAGATTTTTAGGAAGAGTTTAATTGTTTTGATTTAAAATTGATATTTTTGATTTTTATACATTTTCGTGATTTTGTAAATTCTCACACAAGGTTCGTATCTGAACTCTCGTATATGACAGAGAGAGTTTTTATTTCATCAAACTTATAGCCCATACGTTGATGGAAATGTTGGGTATATTGTTTACACTTTTCAGTCGACTCCAATTGGATAGCCATTGAAGAAAGGGAGAGATAGAAGAATTCAAGCATTGTGGTTATTTCCTTATGTCATGTCCTCATGAACGATGAGCTCGTTTAAACGACAGATCTTCATTTCCTCTTCTTTTGATCTCGAAAAAGGTAAAAACAAAAAAAAAAAATAAGAAATAGCTGGGTTGGATTGGGAAAAAAAAACGACCTCGGACAGGATCGAACTGTCGATCTTGTGATTAACAGTCACACGCCTTAACCAGCTTGGCCACGAAGTCATATTTTCTGACTTGGAAAATCAAATTTGAAAACAGTCTTGTATTTATGGTGGAGTACACTTTATTATCTTTTCTTTCTCTCTAGTACCTTTGCAACGCCAACATCAACCAAAAATTTATATATTCCTTCCCTCATTACTTTATCTTATCTATTAGCCATGCAAACTGCACTAAACTTTTTATCATATATCAATTTATACAACTTTGCTTTAAAGAGATTTAACTTATAATGCTATCCCCAAATAAAATTTAGTTCCTAGTTAAAAAAAAATAACCCCCACGTTACCGACCCCAAAAAATTGACTGATTGTTTAAACTCAGCACTCACTATATCTCTAAAGAGGCTGATCTAGTGCGGCTAGTCGGAGGGGAGTATCTTGAAAAAAGAAATTGGAACCAAACCCCAAGTTTGATGTTGTCCATTCATAATCATCTTTTCTGTTTGGGAGAAATCAAAACATGATACAGGAGGATACAACGACAACTAGTCAAATTCAATGTTGAGATTATCAATCATCAAACTCGAACAATATTGGATAAAACCAGTAACTTTTGAGAAATTCCAAGCTTTGGAAAGTATCAAATTCAGGCATCTCGTGATGTAAAGACAAAGGATTTACATCTGAAACCGATTAACTATCAAACTACACATATGATACTTAAATCTCTAAAGATAAGAGAGAAAATGCTCATGTGTTCTGAAGTATCCTCGGAAGATGCTCTTGAGGTTCAAGTTCATCTAATTTATCGAAAACAGGTGCTTTATACTTGTAAATTTGCAATGCCAAAACTTGTTCAGGACTGGTGTCCAAATTTTCTTTGTGTCACTTTTTAATATAAAAAAAAAATGGTTGTTCCGTGATGTTTTTCCGCCTGAGATATTCTCTTACTTTAAAATTTAAGATACTGCAAGATTGAATAAATTAAGCTAATCTTCAAGAAATTTTCATCAATAATTAGACTTTGAATAATATCAAGTGGTAAAATTTGCTTGGATAAAATATGAAGGGCAGTAAAAGATCATACATTTGCATTTTTTTTTTTTCATCAGATCAAAGCATGCGTTAGCCGCGCATTGATGAACTCGTGTTCAATTAACTACGTAATAATTTCGGTGGTGGCACCACGATAGTCTTAAAAAAAAAGACATGCATGTAATTCCATTTTGACACCTTTTCTTGATCGTTCTTGATAGCTATTGGCTTCAAAAAAACACATACACACACGTACAAAGGCCATTAAGAATTTCAGCCAGTAGAAAGATTGGAATCAGATTAACCATTGAGAGATAGGTATAGTTCAAAGAGAAATAAGTGGGTGGCCACCATTTCTGTATAGAGTAGTACCATACTGTACACCCTTCTATTTGTTAGCATTGATGATTCGCGTCTCATAATCATGGTTTCTAACTCCGGTGGTGACTTGGTTTTTGATTTGTTATTAATGGTCAAACGTTGATAACAACATTTACAACCGACAATTATGCTACCATTCAGGGTCTAGTCAGCGGAGTCAAAAAGAGGAAATAATAACCCACACCAATAATCAGCCAGTTTAAAGTTGTCATTCAGCCAGCTCGTCTCCTGCTCTCTCCATGGTGCTGCAGCAATTATTTTTTTTTAGTTTGTTTATACAGTGGAAAAAAATCAGGGCTAAATTACCTTGAGAATCCGAGAAGTGGTCAATTGTATTACACCATTCTATTCGGTATGGTTGAAAAAACAGGCCATATGGTACACAACTGGACAAAGCTAAGTTATGTAGAAAGAATCTTGACAGCTTAATGTTAGACAGCCATGGATAGTAAGACCTCGTAGTAATGAACTATTCATTAGTTGTAAGGCACTTCAAGCTAATTCCATCATCTTTTTTTTACCATATATCCCTGCATATTGTTTATCTAAAAGGCATGTATTATGTCATTAAAATAGGGTGTACTTGATGAAATACATTGCTTAACTATTTGAATATGTACATCACACCTTCTCACTGGCTGGTATTAAGAATCAGAACTCTAGGCTAAAAATTCTTTGATAAATGACATCCCACCTAAAAAAAGCCAAAAAAAAAAAAAATTAGTGCATAAAGTGAGGTCTCAATATTATTATTTACCAGAGAAAAAAGAAATTCCTAGGCAACAATAATATATTTCACTATAGCTATCTTTGGATGAGGTCAAAAAAAAAATCCAGGTCAAGGACCTATATGTAGATTTAGGTTTTGTAATAACTATAAAAAAGAATCGAATTTCTCTTACTTCCATTAACGAGGCTACTAAATTCAAGACAGTCTAAGTTATTACGTCATTAATCATAAATAAACAATAGACAATTGTCCTAGTACACTACACACACACATACTAAATCAATGAGAGGTTTAGTTTATTACGGTCCAAATGACCTACGTTTCCAAACTGATATAAAAGAACCTTCAATAACTCATGATGAAGAAATTTTAGTTGATGTCAGATACTGTGGTATCTGTGGTACAGATCTAAAAGAGTATTCTTCTCCACCAAACTTTTTTCAAAAAGATGGTGGTGCTAATCCACTGACCAACAAAAAGGTCCCATTATGTATGGGTCATGAAATTGCAGGTGTTGTTATTGAAATTGGTGATAATGTTAGAGATGTTAAAGTTGGTGATCATGTTGTTATTGATCCTTCTGTTCATTGTGCTGATAAACCAAGATTTCCAGGCTCAAAAGCTCATGATACCGAGACTTGTAAAGAATGTCGTAAAGGTCTAACAAATATTTGTGAGAATCTGAGTTTATGTGGGTTAGGTGCTCAAGATGGTGGTTTAGCTGAAAAATTCGTAACTTCTGAAAGACATGCCATTGTTGTTCCTAAATCAATTCCATTAGAAATTGCTGCGTTAACTCAACCGTTAGCTGTTGCCTTTCATGCTGTTAGAATTTCACATTTCCAACCTGGATCATCTGCACTAATTATCGGTGGTGGTGCTATTGGACTAGCCGCCATTTTAAGTTGTTTTGGTTTCAGAGCTGCAAGTGTTGTTTGTTCTGAACCATCAAAGATTAGAAGGGATAATGCTGAACTTTTGGGTGCTAAAGTTTTCGATCCAATGTCAAGTAAGGATTCCTTACGTGATTTGTTGAAATTGAGTCCTAATGGTACTGGGTTTGATTATACGTTTGATTGCTCAGGTCTTGAAGTTACACTACATACTGCCATCCATGCTGCCACATCGAATGGTACTGTTGTCAACGTTGCTATCTGGGGTGATAAAGCAATAAGATTTTGGCCAATGGATGTAACTAAACACGAAAAGAAACTTATGGGTTCCATGTGTTATACAAGAGAGGATTTTGAAGGTGTATTGGCTGCGTTTGAAAGTGGTGATATGGATGTCGAAACTACTAGAAATTTGATAACAACGGTGGTTGCCTTAGAGAATGGTATCAAAGGTGGGTTTGAACATTTAGATAACCATAAAGACACTGAGATCAAAGTGTTGATCACTCCAAACAATCATGGTGAGGTTGAACATGCGAAAACATATACAAATGTGCCAGAAGCTCATTTCTAGAGGTATAACGAGATAGAGAATTTTGTTTTTAACCAGAGCTATTGTGAACATCAGCTTGTAGAAGTCACACTTTGTGTAGTGCATATAAAATTGACTACTTGATTGATTTAAGATGAATGCAATGAGAGATGAGTTTACCTTAGTTGATCTTCGAGTTTATGTTCTGTAAAGATTAACTACACTGTTATGGGGTTGCAAAAAAATAGAATGTGTATCTCAGGATCTTTAGGAAGATCAGTGATGGGGGCGTATTGCTTAGAAAGAATCAATACTATATGAATAAATAACAATGCTGTGCTAGTATAACACTAAAGAAGACAAAGGGTGATCATTTGTTGCAACCTGAGGAAGAACGAAAAAGAAAGTCATCAATGCTGATTGAATATGATCAAGAAGGGAGCTGGTTGAGTGGCACTTAAACGAATAAAGCAGCAATAACTGCCATGACACCAGCACCAATTCCGTTCTTCATAGCCCCATTAGCAGTTTGAATTGAGACTACTGGTGTAGTTGACTCAGAAGCTTTAGTTTCAACGGTTTCAGATGAAACTGGAACGATTGTTGAGTATTCTGTGGTGGTTGGCTTTGCGGTTGGTTCTGATGAGCCTGTGACTACCTCTGTAGTTTGAACAGTACATGGACAATCAGTGATGGTAACAGTACCTGGTTCAGAAACGGTGATGGTTTTGTCGTTAGTGATAATGGTGGTTGGAGATGGACAGTATGTGGTAAACTCTGTAACAACGGTGTCTTTGGTGATAGTAACAACATCAGTAACCTCAGATTTTGGGAGAACCTCAGTTGTTGGAATAGTACAAGGACAATCAGTGATAGTTAAAGTGGTTGGTTTGTCAACAGTGATGGTTTTGTTGTTGGTGATGATAGTAGTTGGGTATGGACAGTAAGTGGTGAATTCAGTGACAACAGTGTCCTTAGTGATGGTGACAACATCTGTGTTGGTGGTAACATTTTGATATTGCTGAGCGAATGTCAAAGCTGGGATTGAAAAGAGAATCAATGATTTAGTGAATTGCATTGTTAAGCGAAGGTGGGTTATTATAATGTGTGACTGATACTACTACTCAAGTTATTCAGTTTAGAAAGATTATTAAATCTGGGATTTCGAGGACCTATTTATAATCTACGGATGGGATGTAAAATTGATTCTAATTTTGGTAATATCTTACTGTTTACCAAATAATACCTTAAAAGAATATTCAAGAAGGATTATATGCAATAACTTATGCACGAAAAGCTAATTGAAACAAATAAGAACTTCAAAAAAAACACCAACAGCCGATAATAATACCATCCAGCGCATAACTATTATTATCACTAAGTACCAATTTCGAGTCGGCTAATAGAAAATGTTGATGGAACCAAAAAAAAAAAATAAAAGATTTAAAGTTATAAAGAAGGAGCATGAATGTGCCCGTAATTAGACATGTATGAGGAGTAAAGTTTTATTTCGAACTTCCTCAAGTTTAGAATAAATCCCAATTTGTAGTGAGTAAATCAAAGATTGAGCTCTGGGGGGTAATTCGGAAAGCACGACTCTCTGTAGTCAGACTATTCCGTATGTAGTGCACGCTTTCTTTCCCTTGGCTTACATAGGATAAATAAATAGTACTCCATGTTCTCGCTTAAATGTAGTAGCTTACTTGTTTATTCCATGAGGGCGAATACCAATATTGATGCCGCAGAATGGCACTATAGATTTCTATTAATATCGCAAGATTTTAGCTTTATTTAGCTCCTTGCATTTCCGATATGCAGCATTCTGTTCTTATGTTATTTTTTTTTGGATCTGTTTGTGATAACTTCTTCATAACAAACGCGAGTCAGTGAACTTTTTTTTTTCAGTCAATTTTTACGAATGTTGCTGTTTCTATTTCCGCTGTTTCTGAAGGGTCCATGGTTGCGAATTCATTAGCTAAAACCCAGAAAAGACTCTCTTCCAAGGTATAAACAAAAGCTTCATCTTTTCCAAAGTAAAGCGCTTGAACTGTTAAAGTTTAACTTTTAATTAGGTCTCAGGTACTGGCGCTTATGGAAAATATTTTTAGATGTTTGCCTTATCTTTATTTCTTTCACAGACAAAACCTGACGTCTCCATTTTTTAAAGTTTCATGATTTTCTCAAGAAATAATCCGAAGTGGAAGCCGATGTAGCCGACTCTATATAAACTATCTTTAAAAAGAGAATAGAGGTTATTTAAGGTGCTTATAGGTAAACTGGACTAGTAAACTATAAGTTGGTTTTACACTATATAGGTTGTATAAAATTGATATAGAATTTTTAACTAATACACATTAAGATCAGAAAATAAAAAATATTAGACGCCGAGTGTGTAGTTCATGGTGATTTATAAGAGTTATAATTGTTGAAATCAGTTAGAAAAAGTCTATTAGATGAAATGAGTATATAAATTATTACGGAGCTTGGCAAGCTCTATAGAAAAAGCTGGTTATGTATTTTAACGACCAACCTGTTGCTCTTTTTGAGCATAGTGAGCAGCGACTGCAGCATCAGCAGCAGCCTTGGATTTCTTAGCCATAACACCTCCAACATGTTTCAATATAAACGGTAGTAGCAAAGTGTTCAAGACAATCCAAATGACAAGGACACCATAGTTCAAGCCAAGTTGACCTTTCCATACGTTTAAAAAGATCACTTTTGATATCTCATTCGAATGGTGAATTGGCATCATATAACCATATCTATAAAATTTAGATATTAAAGACAAGGGACTGAAACTTGGGGAAACGTTTAAAATAACAAATGAAATTAACCAAACACCTAAGAATGGAGGATTATGAGCAAATATTAGCATTGCCATATTTTCATTTGCACCACCAACTGCAGCCATTGTTAAATAAGTTGAGAGCCAATAAACAACAAATCCAGCTTTACCAAAAGCCACTGTGAAATCGATTTGGAAAATTGCAGAGGCAGCAGCCACCATTAAAGAACAAAACAAATAACTCAAATGAGTGGTAAAGATTCTGTATAACAAATAATGTGGGATACGAATGTGTGGAAGTAAAATTGTATGAGTTTCTGCAAAGAAATTGAAAAGAAAGAATGAAATAATGATTAAATAAATCAAACCGACTTGTAATGGAGCTAATAAGGTACTATCTGTATATGGTCTGTAATCAAAGTATAGGAAATTTGGTGCGTGTGTGACAATTGATACGTTATTTGTAATTAAAGATGATTTTTCATCATCTGATAATTTGTTAATTAAATTTGGAGCTATGCTTGAACTGAATTGTCTGTTGAAGCTCACTTGTAATTTTTGTAATGAAGAAACGATATAAGGTGTGACAGTTGTGATATCTCTTCCAGTTTCATAAAAGAATTGAACAGAATCACTAGAACCTTCAACTTCAACACCTTTGTACTGTTGATATTGATTATAGGTTGCATTTGGAAGAATATGAGTAGCACTCCAAAATTTTCTATGATGAACTTTTTCAAGAATAGCTTCCGTTATGTTTTCAGGATTATCAAAGTATTCTTTAATCTCATCATCACCTTGGATAATTTTCCAATTACCTAAACTTTTGTATTGAGGAGTTTGTAATAAAGAGATGATTTCATTACCAAATAGCGGATCAATTCCATCAACAACTTTGTCATCTTCCACAATGACCAACATTTGCAAACGATGTAAGTTACCAGTTCTATCATATAATGCACCCCAAAAGACGGAGAATGAAGCAATGATCAAACATCCCAAGATCAACCAAACTTTCAAAACGGAGATTGAAATCTTTGCACGTAGATGACCAATAGATGGATCAAACAAACCAACTTTCTGCTTTGGAGGAGGAGAACCAGTTGCCTTTTCTGAATTTTGTTGTTGGTCTGATGAATGAACTCCTGGTTTTTGATTTGGTCCTAAATCCGATTCATTGCTTGTGGCACTGACATTTTCACCATCATTTGAATTGAAGTTATTCTCCTCATCATGAGGTTGTCTATCCTCTCTTGAATATAACTGTGATAAAGATTCAGTGTTGAAAAGCTCCTCACCTATCTCTTCTCTCGATGGGTAATACCTTTCTCCTCTCTGAAGGTCTGTAAGCTCACGATCCTCTTGTGACATAATCTGTGTTATAACAATCCTTTTTTTATTTGAAAAAGTTTATACTGTACGTCTGTATGCCAAAATCATTCGCAACAATGTAGTCAATATAAGAAGGTATATTGTTCATATATTTATACATTTGAAATTTTAAGTCTCCGAATCGCAAAAGAATAACATCGAATAGTTTTTTTTATGTCATAAAAAGCTTATTACAAATGCAAAGTACTCTAAAACCCCATATTGTCTTTTCTTTTCCTCTTCTTTTTTGAAATAGTAACTTTCTGTTGGGAATTAGCGGACTTTGAAATTAAACGGAATTGGCGGTTTAACTGCACTTGTTTGGAACTCTTTCCCGGTATATATATATATTATTAAATTCTCAATTCCGGTTAGTCTATTAGTAACAGTTTTATCCTGAACTAGTTTGTCAGCAAAAGAAAAGTTTTAGACATGTAAAACTAGCTTTAAACTAGCTGGTCTTAACTTGGCAACAAAACGTCAACAATTAATAAGAGATTTTAACAAATGACGTAAACTTTGAATGAATTAAAAACTCGAAATTTTTACAGTGTATTATTATTATATTTTAATTTTTTCTATTTATTTCGGTATCTATGGATACAATTTTTTAATAGTCTCACCCCATTTAGTAACACCTTCCACAATCTCAGATTTAGTCAAATAACTAACACTTAGTCTAACACTTCTCGTACCCCATGATCTCTTATCGCCTGAAACTTCAAAATTATCACCACTCGCTAGAATAACCCCAATTTTTTTCAACTCATTTACAATTTTATTTGAATCATAACCCTCTGGTAAAGTTACCCAAACGAAATAACCACCATCAAACCCAAATGCTCTAGTTCCACTTGGTAGATGTTGTTCAATGCTCGATTTTAAAACTTGAGCTCTTGAAGCGTACTCTTCTCTAAATGAATTGATAATGGTTTCATATGAATTATTTTTCAAAATGGTTCCTGTAATCATTGAATTAAGTTGAGATGGTGTACCCCCACTAACATTAGCACCACCTTGACTCAATTGATAAACTAATTTTTCATTAACCGATTCTTGGAAACCAAATCTTAAACCTGGTGCTATCAATTTAGAAAAAGTACTATTGGAAATGGTATTACCATATTCATTTGTATAAGTCTCACGATCCAAATGAGTTATTCTTTTCAGCGGTGTTGGAAATTTATCCAATGGTTGCGTATAGTCTAAAAGATCATAAACGTCATCAGTGATGATTAATAAATCATATTTTCTTCCAAGCTCTATAAGTTTTAATCTTGTTTCTAAAGTATAGCTTTGTCCACCTGGATTAGAAAAACTTGGAATACAATACAATACAAACTTGTAAACCTTTTTAGGATGAGGAGTACTTGGTTTGTTTATTAGTTTCAAATCATTCTCGTGATCTTTCTGATCAGTATTGAAATACTTTAATTTTTCCTCCAATAGTTTGAGATCAATTGTACCATCTTCAAATTCATCAATAGCTGTTAATTTCCCACCAAACCCAGCATCGATGAAAGTTTCGTTGATTAAGAAATACGTTGGTGTTATAATAAAAGCTTGTTTGGTATAATTTGTATGAGCTAAAGTAGTTTGAGTTAATATGTTCATGATACCATAACTTGCACCACCTGTTAAATTGAAATCTTGAGCTTTACTTTCACTTGTCGATGATAACCCAAATGAGCGATTAACAAATTTGGAAACCTCTTTACGAACCCATAAAGATCCAGAATCGGCTCCATAGCTTAAAGGATGTCTATCTTCTATATCAAAATCATAATCTCTATCTCCAAGTAATAGTTCAGAAGTGGCTTTCACTATAGCTTCGTTCGGTAGAAGTGAGTTTGTAGGATGTCCCTTGAAAAAATTAATAACAGACATAATAAGGTTGATCTGCTTAAGTTAGTGCCAATGATTGAAAGAAGAAGAACGAGAGAATAGATAGATAAAAACCATTTTATGTGTCGGATTTATAGTCATTTAATCTCAAGATCTCGAGACATGTTTTTTTTCTTCACTCAATCACGACAATTTTCCGAGAAATGAAGTGCTTCGGACCTTATCGCTAATCTACAAATTTACTGTAAGGACTGTCAATATATATACATGGGCTATAGTTCAAATGAATTTGAGATGTTCAGTGTATCCAAATTCCTCGCATTTGGATGTCAACCTCTCACCAAGCTCCTTGCTTAGCTTATAATTAGGCAGTTTGATCCTTTCAATGACTTTAAACACTTTAAACCAATAATCAGATTCAACAACAATGGTCAACAATGGATCAATCAGATTTTGATTCTTTAGCTTTAAAAAGGTTAAAAGATCCAAAACTTGCAGCAATCCAGATAAATCAATACTGGATTTTGATTTACAAACCCCCTGGACCAGATAACTCAACGTTTCCTCGTTAATATATCTTCTGATCTTATAATGTGATTTCAAAACTTCTAATGCCATTCCAACTTTATCGATATTAACTAATTTTGCTATAATTAGGTTTATATAAAACTTCTTCATAGTGACGGATAAGTTTGGGTAGTTGACTCTTTTCAATAGAGTGAACTCGACTTTCCTTAACTTGTTACTGACAGTGATCTTCTTCAACAGTTCAGGATAGTCTGTAGCCTTTAAAGGTGGATCCGGTAAAGATGCAAGATATCGAAATGATCTATTAAAACCTCGTACTCTAGCACGACCTTCAGCAAGGCATCTTCTATATCTTTTAACAAATGCTCGTGGAATATGTTCGTTTTTGTCCAATAGTATCTTATAAAGAGCTTTGATCTCACCTAGATGACCAACGGTAGACACGAGTTCAATAAGCCGTATTAACGATCCGCTATCTATATATGTATTCTCCAAAATTGGTCTATAGTGCTTATAGACCAGTTCTTTATCACCTAGCTGGATTGCCTTGGTTAAAAAAGTTGATAAAGTTCTAGAGAAAAGTTGAACTCCAACTTTTCGCGATTTATCAACCAATTGAGATGCTCTTGTAATGTCATCCCTATGGCAAAGGTGATGGATAACAAGTTCTATCGAGGAAGGATGGACTTCCTCACCTATTTCCAAGTACTTGACAATACGCTCATGAGCATTGGAAACACAACCTTTTTGTAATAGTAATGTTATTAGTATCGCTATGTTATCCTTTGTCTCTGATCCTCTCATCATCCCATCAAATTGATTGAAAAAATTCGATGATTCAGCGTTCTTAGCCATTAGCAACTGAGTGAGATTCTTATAAGTAGTAGGGGCAATACTGGAAGATTGAGGTAAGACTTTGATTAAATTCAATATCGTAAGCTCACTAAGATCGCAACTGCTAATAGACCTAAGAGATCTATAAATCACTTTGGCACTGGTGCTGGGAGTTGCTGAGCTCAATATTCCGTCAGAGAGCACTGATATCTGACTCGGAGTAAGTTTAGACGTTAACTCATTATAATTTTTCAAAATATCATCCTCTTGCAAACTATTAAGCCTCGTTAAAAACACTTCTTTGCTAATGGGGAGTACTACCTTTGATGTGGTTGTTGAAAATGTTGATCGAAGTCTCGATAATGTCGCTATGGACACCTTGGGCACACAATAAAGAAAGCCATAGCCTCCAAAAATTCCAGCTTGCCGTATTAACATCTTTCAACAGCTCTTGAACAATGACTTATGACCCACCTTTTTTCTAATACTAAAAAACCTCAATTACATGAGCTTTTTACTACCTGAAAAATAGCGAATTTTCAAAAACTTGGACTTTTTTAAGTTGGTGATAATTCTTGGATTGATGTTTGGATGTTGTGAATAAATTGAAAAATTCAATGCTTTCAAATCGATGTTCGACGTCTACTAAAAGTGCAAAGTGAATATCACAAAGGTAATATAGACTTTTGTGTGTCCATTAGAAATGTTGAGGTCTTCTGTGCTTCGTGCCTCGAGAACTGTGAGTGATTATACAACGTGTTGTGTTATTTCCCTCTTTTTTTGGTGGTCTAGTTACTAACTTCTGTATTCAAAGATTCGTACAGCATCTCCATCCATAACGATAGGTTCGTTGGTAGTGGTTAGAAAAAGCTCGGCTTTCAAGTTGCAAACTGTTAGACACAACTCTACTGCTAAAGAGTCAGCTGCTTCAACGGTGACAGAAGCATCTTCAGAGATCCAGAAGCAACTTCCATCCTTTGATACAATCACAGAAGGTGCAAATGCTGCATCTCAAGCTATTGGGGATGCTTCGTTAAACTGGGGCTATCTTCAGTCTGTAGGTTTGGCCAAATCCTGGTGGTGGCCTCCAGACTTAATTCAACATCTTCTTGAAATAGTACACGTGTCTACTGGACTACCATGGTGGGCAACTATCACCGTAGTCACCATTGGTGTTAGAGCTGCAATTTTCCCATTATACGTCAAGTCTTCAGATATGATGGCTAAAAATGCCAAGATCAAACCTCAATTAGATGAGATACAAAGCAAACTTTATGGCGCTGTTGATATGGCTGAAAGTCAAAGTGTGATGTTGAAACGTAAAAAACTATTGGCTGCACATGGTATCAAGAATCGTTATTTAGCTGCTCCAATATTACAAGTCCCATTGGCTATTGGATTCTTTTCTGGTATTCGTGGTATGGCAAACTTACCTGTTGATGGTTTCACCAATCAAGGTATACTATGGTTTCAAGATTTAAGTGCCGCAGATCCATACTTGGCTCTACAATGTTTGTCTGCCGCTGTTATCATGGGGTTTATGAGATTGGGTGGTGAAACTGGTGCTCAAACTTTCTCACCAGCCATGCAAAAACTTTTCACAGTATTACCTTTGATTTCAATTCCTGCCACTATGTCCTTCTCATCTGGTGTTGTCCTGTATTTCTTTGTTAATGGTTTGTTTTCTGTTTTGCAAAGTTCCGCTTTGAAAAGTAAGTTCATTAGAAAGAAGTTGGGCTTAGCCGAGTTGGTTCCTCCAAAACCAAGAGATCCAAATGCTCCACAAGAAGGGCTATTAGATTCTTTCAAGAGTAGCATGGAAAAGGCAAGAATTCAGTCAGCTAACAAGGCTGAGGCAAAAGCTAGAGAGGAAGAACAAAAGGAAATTGCTATTAAACAAAAAGCAAATAGCCGTATTAGAATTGTTAAGAAGTCGAATCTAAAAAGATAAGCAACAACATAGACTATTTTCATGTACATAGTTATTTGTCCATATTGATCCATCTAAATGAAAACACTAATTATACTACTCTGTATTGGCTAGTAAGCAAATTGTAAATAAAATCAAAATAAAACGTTAATTAAATGGAAGTTTTAAACATAAACAATGTGTAAATTATAAATGTTATAAAGAAGATTTTGAAATGTAAAATAGACACCGGACGGTGTCTCTCTCTAGTATCTAGTATTTTTTGTAACGTTATTAGATCATCAATTATAAAGAGGTATCTTCTTCAAAAGTTGAAAATTCTAATATTGCAAGCACTCAAAACGACTAAGTCGATTAGAGCTAAAATGAAACAGCAGAATATTACGATAATAACAAGAATAAAAGGAAGGAAGTGAAAATGATATGTCCTTGTTTTAAAGATATTGAAAGATTGAACGTGAGTATTGAGATTAAGGGAAAAGACGTCATAGCAAATTAGACTTCTGAGTAGGCTTTACACCACATTTTGTTGAGAGTTCGACTCGTCAGTATATGGGTCATTGATAGTCGTATCAGCGCTTTGTGTTATGGTATCATCACCTTCTGTAAAGACACTCTCTGGATTCTTGATCAAATTTTGTAGAATACCCTGTAGTGCACCAAGATCAGATCCCATGCTAGCACCGAGTGAATCATTGTTCAAAAAACTCATGGAGAATACAATAGCGAGATTAACCGCATCCATTCTATTGCGTTCTGAGTGCTGAATAACTTTGTTGAGATGTTCAAAGAGTCTCTTCAACAGATGGTAATTGTGAACAGGTAATTGGTGAACAAGTACTTTCAAATTTTGAATTAGATCCCCTTGTTTCGTTGCAAGTACAAACTGAGGCAAGAGCTCCATTGTAAATAATGTCTCTGGTAACTCTCTTAGGTAGGACTTAAAGCATCCAGCCAAAGTGTTGATCTCGAACCAACGGTCATCCTCCAAGGTAAAGTCACCACCTTCATCAAATGCTTGCTTTAGCAAGTTAATGCTACCAACTGATCCTGGAATTCTATAAAGCCCAGTTTCATCAAGACCTCTCACTTCAATTTCCTGTAGTAGTCGTTCAACAATTTTTGGAACAACCGTACCTTCACGTTCACACACATCGGCAACAGGAACTCCAAATACCTTGGAGCTTGTCAATCCCTTAGAATCTTTAGATAGATATGTATATCTTTTGGACAAGTTTAATGCACTAATCCAACTTTGAGCTTCTTGGTTACTAGTTGCTTGGAAGTAGTACTCTTCCCCACCGTTTTCACTTACAATCTTGAAAAATCCTTCAATGTTGGAGTGAACAAACAAAGGTTTATTGTTGAACAGTTTGATCTGCTGGTATGGCTTAGCATGCTTACCAGACAAATCGACTTGAGAAACATCTGGTAAATCATCTGGGTGAACAATTCTATCTGGCCCTGACCAATTACTACCAACATTGATCGAAAATGGACGGACTGATTTAAATAGGCCGCCAAGTCTTTTGCCAACTCCAGCTACCTTGGATGGAGACGCTGTTGGCTGGCGACCTTTACGTAGTTGGGTTTGCTGCTCATTTGGTGCAGGAATCTCACGGTTCAAAGAAAGAGAGGCCCTAGCCTGAGAGAGTAACTGAGTTCTTTTAATGTCTCTTTCTTGATTCTCTAGGGTCTCCCTCTTCTTATTGTCCCTCTTGATCTTCTCCAACTCATTGTCAATTAGCGGTCTGAATAATATTTGTCTAGAATCTGCTTTTGGGTATTCTCTATTCTCCTTTAGTGCGACCTCCTTAACCTCTTTAAAATCCACATCCGCGTAATGTGTTAATTTGTATAAAATGTCAAATTGCTCTCTGATATCAGCAGCATCAGTTGGGTTATTATAAGATCTTTCACTATTGGAGTTCATGTCAACAATGTTGGAGATACAATTGTAGGTAAAGCGACGTTTATCAAAATTAATCAATTTTGAGTTTTCAATAGACATGTTTGGAACGTAATTAGAGATTTCCAACAATCTTTCAACAAACCAACCAATACATGGATTCAAACTTCCTCTTAGATCTTCCGTCAAATCATCCACCTCAAGTTTAGGTAGAAGTTCCAATAATTCATTGATATTTTCAATTGGGGTATCTTTCAAAGCTGACGCTGAATATAACCAACTATTACTATAGGCACGCGATTCGGGAGAAACGATAGCCTGTACTATAGCAGATTCAATGAAGGATGGAACATGCGGTGAAACTTGACCGTCGAAAGACGAGGTATTATGAAAAAGATCAACAGAACTCATTCTAAGTCTTGAAATTGTCAAAGCTTGTAAAATAGAAACCATTCTCGAAGTACGAATATCTCTAGTCAAAGATATATCAGCAATTTGAAGTCGGAAGAATTTTTCAAGGTTTGCGTGAATTTCAAATAACAACTTAACTGGTGGAGGGAACTTATTCAGTATTTTATCCTCCAAAGTATCACCATATAGATTTTTCAACCAAGAAAATATGTTTAAGACCTCTAATTGCTCCTCATCGTTATTCGTATTCCATTTGAATTTGAACAAACTGGTCAGAGATTTGCTTGATTGGATTTCTAGTAATTGGAATACTTGAATCCAGTCTGAAATGGACGTGTTGGTGAACAAGTCATTGATGAACCAATCTAGTCTATCGACAAAGACCTCTGCATCTCGGAAATCTTTTGGTAGCTGCAAACCTTCAAGATCAACAGTGAAGCGTTGATTGATCTCTGGTAGATTTTTAGGGAACACATCCAATGGTCTATAGCATTTCTTTATGTAATTCTTTCTAATCTTTTTGTATAAGTTTGATAGAATGTTATAGATTTCATTTAATTCTGAACTTAGTTCCAGGGAGTCTTCAAATCTTAAAAGAACCTCTTTCCATTCAACAACAATCTCATTATCAATGAGCTTCAGCAATTCAACGAATATAGTCTTGTTCTTTAAATCATCTGTAAAATCACTGTAATGTTCACTGATCAAGATTGACAAAGCTTCCAAAACACCGATTTGTATATTACCCACGAACTTCCAGTTTAGTTCTGTATTTTGAGTTGATACCTGACTAAACCAATCAGGAAAAGTAGCCTCTGTTGCAAAATTAAATTTTGAGATAGATAAAGCACCGGACTTTGCACCAGAGAATCTTCTTGTTAGACTTTCCAATAGCGAAGCAGTGGTAGCAAAACCCTTATAAGTGGCGAAGAAAGTTGATGTGTAAACACCGTTGTTCATTTTAAGTTTCAGGAACTGATTATCTAGCAAGTTAGATTTTTCCAAATACGCGTCAATGTCTTTTTTATCAATATTCTTAGAGAAGATATTGGAGGTTAACACTAACACATCGACCATTCTTTCAAAAGTACCAGCCTTCAAAACAACGTTCAATGGTTTAGTCAAGGAGTTCAACAAGTTTGAATTATCCAAGACAGCAAAAACATCATCATCCTCGAGTTGGCCTGACTCCAGTTGTCCTGAGGTTCTATTTGAACCAGAGAATTGACTTAGTCTATTAGATGACGATATTTGACTCAACCTTTTATGGGATGGATTTTCTAAGACAACACTTGCAGGTCTTGAAGATTTCCAATCTTCACCGTTACTCAAAGATTTAAAGATCAGGTCATTGTCAACGTGGAAAACATCAGAACCAATGTTGAAAATATCTCTTACAGATTTCAGTAGTGTATGCTGCTTTGAGGGTGGAAGGTTTGAATTCAAAGCATAACTTTTAGCATCAACATCACTAACACCTGTAACTTTTTGAAATTCGTCTTTAAATTCTGCACTCTCAACAGATTTAGCATGCTGATGCTGTGGTTGGGATGGTGATTTCGTTGGAAAACCACTAGCGCCAATAAGAACATCCTGGTTGAATAATCTATAACTTGGGATGACTTCAGAGAATAGCGTAGGCAAGTATGAGCCGGTGATCAGAGGAGTTCTAGAATCATGAACCTTATGATAATGACCAAAAGCATCCGGTTCAATAGATAAACTTAATTCCATTACTGATTCTTGGTTTAGTGGGGGTAATTGGACATGATTGGAAAGTAGATTAAAGAGTTGTTTCAGCAAATCATCATTTTCGAGCTTGGTATTATTCTGAAATAGTGAATCATCTTGTTCAACATTTTGTAGGTACTCATCCCATCTACTGAATGACACCTTGACCCTTTGGACTCTTTTTTCACAATGTTTCAAAGTCGAATTTTCAATGAACTTGACAGTTAAGTCACCAAAATATGGAACAACGTCATTTTTGGAGTATGTGGCTCCTAAACCTTGTGGTGCAATAACATGATAAGAAGATCTATGACTAGCCTCACTAATCATCGTTCTTCTGTCTAGTTCAAACACAACAGGTGCCCATTCTGTCGTAATGGTTTTTAAAAATTTATCATCAATTAGAGACCAAGATTTTCTTAGCCTTAAAATAGGAACTGAACAGATTGTAGTGGCGATTGCCAACCAACTAACCATATCTCCAATTTTGTCAAAGATACAACCAATCTCAATCCATTTGGCCAATATTTGAGCTCTTTTAAAGTCTGATGATTTAGCTTCATTGCTACCGAACAGATGGTTGACGAGTAGTCTGCCTAAATAATGAATGTTGGAAGTGGAATTAAATATCAAGGGATTCAATCTAGAGTATGATAGGTTTTCAAGTTCATAAAGAAGAGAAGGATCATTCTTTGGATTCCATGATCTATTGAATTTCAAATCAATGATATTGATCTGTTGGGCGAACACGTTTGAATCGAGTTGTAAGAATGTATCCACATTTGTCAAAGTAAGAGAACCATTAGGATCAAATTGTGCAGTTTTGAAAAGAGTCAAGTCTCTCATTTGATCTTCTTTTCTTATTGCTGATTTTTTCAATTTGTCAGATAAATGTTCATCATGGCCTGATATACCACTTAATAATTTTGTAAGCAGTTCAAACACATCATCATCCAATAGCATACCTGGGAATGATTCTATTATGGTTGAAACAACCAATCCCAATCTTTGAGTTATTGCATAGTCCGTATTGGCTGAGATGGAAATCTTTGAGATAGGTGCGTTTTTGTAGATTCTTTGAGATGTGAATGTTAAGGAGTATTCAATAAAGTATTTCAAACTTGCCTTGATATCACCAAATAATGGTAGAATAAGTAGTAAATTGTATGATAGTTTATCGTCATCTAAAGTGTTAAACAAGATGGTGTGACAGATACTTTCAAGGGTTCCGGATATTATTGAATTTGTGGAATTTAATTGTAAATCAGGATGAGGATAGACTTCAGATTGGTACTTTAATTTGATTCTATAATTCTTTGGAGTGTTATAGGTAAGGTCAGAATAACCAGAAGTTACTGAGGTGGACGAGGAACCAATGGGAGTGGTTGGTGTTACTGGTGACTTGATCTCAGTTTTAAGATTTGCCCTTGAAGCAGTAGTCGACAACCGTTTTTGTCGTAGACTAGTTGGAGCATTGCTAGTAACGGGCTCTAGATAGCTCAATTGAGGATCAAATGACTTGATGTTAAGATCACCAGGTAGTTTGAACAGTGACAGGACAGCACCTCTTAATTCAGCTTTGTAGACCCTCCAGGTATCTGAATTTGTATTATTCCAATTGTGTATGTTACTACCTTTATTGATCCAAGATGTTTTCACCAATGAAGTGTCATAATTTTCATAGTTGAATGGTTTGGAAGATGACGAATTTGAGCTTATTTTAGCTGAGCTTAAGGACTTGGTGATGTTGGCTTCATCAACTTTATCTGATACTGTAGAAGTGGATTTAGTTCTAGTTAAAGAAGAGCCATTAGCTTGGGTCATGCTCGAGTGAATGGAAGCCTGTGAGTCGGAGGAAGGTAAAGAGCATTGTTCTGTAGGACCTTTTTGTATAGCAGTCATACCGCTACTTAAAGAAGAATTTGATCTTGAATGCTTTTCAGTTGAATAGAAATCGTTTGCTGAAGACTGAAAGGATGAAATGGAATTCTTCCTTTGATTTCTACTCCCTTGCTCCTCTATACTTTTTAACCCAGTATTGGGGCCATCAGACCCATTCCTTGGTTTGTCTTGAGTGACACTGTTACGCTTACTCCTAGACCACCTCATATCGTATGTAAATGATTATGAAAAGAATGAGTAGCCGTTGATTTCGTTACCGCCTTATTATAGTAGCGAAAATTTCCTCGAACCAGCACACCAACAACGTTAAAAAAGAAGACTTGGAGACAATATGAAGCTCGCTTGAACAAGGCCTAAGTCAAGGTTTTAATTGAGGTTTTGAATTGATGAACGTTGATGGGTTGGTGATGGAGATGCCAGGTTGTTAGGTATTTTTGTTTCGCCTTTAGATAGAGCCCTAAATTGCAGAAATGTGAAATTACAAAAGACTGGCAAAAACAATTGATCTGAGTAAGACGAAAGGGAAATGCTTTTGCTGAAGTACAAGAATGTGTATATGACTCGTGGATCAATAGCGTACCTGACAATTGCTGGTGAATTGGAAGCAAAAGTTGGTGTTGGTTTTCGTTGAGTTAAGAATAGGTAAATTCCCAAAAGACACGAAACGAAACAAATTGAAACCAAAAAGAGAATGCTAGATCAAAGGAAGAAAAAAAATCCAAAAAAAAAAAAAAAAAAAAAAAAAAAAACCAAAAAAAAAAAAAAAAAAAAAGAGACACTCCAGACAAAATAAACCTAGGCCAAAAAGATTAAAAAACCAGAAAAATGTCACCAATCAAGTTTTATTGTTAAATGAAATACAATACAACTTTTAGTGTCAAATTTAAGTAGAAAAGTTTACATTATAAGTTCGGTCGAGTATGTGAGCGAGCTAGAGGTTATGCGAGTAAAGACTTCGAGCTTTTTTTTATATTTCCGATTTGTGTCACGCTCTCTCGATCTGATGATCGCAAATGAACTTACACTATATTATAGAAACTGTATTTAGATGATGCTACACTATTGTTGATCTTCAGTCTTGAGAAATTACAGGCTACTTCAAGCCAAAGTAGCTGGTCCGCTTAGCACTATAGTTTTTACCTATATGCTTGATTCATTATCGCGTTTGATGTAAGAAGTATGTAAACCCTGACGCCTGTGCGACAATTCTCATTCTTCTCAATCATGGTTGAGTTACCTTCTACATCATAGTAACAATCCTCTTGGTTAATTAACGTAGAAAATTTATTTCTTGTAAAACTTGGAGCTAATCATGTACAAGACTGTCCTTGTTTCAAATTGTAGATCATTCCGGTACTGGAAAAGGTACTTCTAAAAGCTTTTAGCTGAATTCAGTTATTTTGTGCAGAAAATGGGTCAATTTTTCATGCAGTTTGAGGTTGTCGTGGGGCACTTACATTTTTTTCTCACCGGTTACCTTAGTTACTTTGATTACTCTACTAAAGCCATCTATCTATTATATGATTCAGGTTCTAACGAAAGCGTAAGCAATTTAACCGCTAATAGTGAACATCTGTGAAATGCTTTCGACTTGACCGATCGAATTAAAGCAAGGGATTTTATCACTGACCAGACAATCCGACGTTTTGTCGAAGATCACAAACGCAAGACAAAATCCCTTGCTTTTCTTCCACAATGATGTAAGACATGTTGAGAAATCTGCCATTAAGGGGGTTCATTAATTATCACTGAAAGGTATATAATTGAGAATGTGACAGCCCAAGTCCATATGCATTATCCCTATTTGATACTGGCTTGATGTTAGAATATTGATTCCACTTATGGTGTGTTTAAATTTCTCTCGATACGTATTGGTCCTTGATCCAGAGTTTATCCGATACCCTGACATCTCTCCTGATGGCAAGGGGATAGGAACGGATTTACAGATTTTGTTCAGACTGTGATCACCGAAACCTAATTATCATACAGATCAGTACTAAAAACAATCCAGATTGAACTAAATAAATATGGGTAACGTATTCTAGTGCAGTTTTCTCTTAGCTCTTCAAAGAAGGATTAAAACTGTTCAGATCCACTACAATTATAACATGTACAAGATTCATAATTAAGAATAAATATGGATTAAAACGTTGAGGCAGATTTACTACCTGAAATCTATATACTTAATTCAGCCAATTTTAAAACGGCTTCTTTAGTTTTAGCACCACCAATGAAACCTGCAGCATGAATGAAAACACAACCTTCAATACCAGTGGCTTTACTCAATTCTTCATCTCTTAAACCTCTCCATTGTTCAGGTAATGGTTTTCTATTATCAAAAGAAGTACTAGTGATTGGTACTGTGGAAATTCTCCAATTTTTACCAGAATCTTCGAATAGCACGTATAGAATTTCACCTTGCTTATTGTTAACTTTTTCAACTTCATATAAATGTTCCTTCCATGGAGCAAATTGATCTAAAACCAAAATTTTACCAGACTCATGAACGTCAAATCTTTTTGCAAATGAACTCTCAACAATAGTTTTGGCAGGTAACCAAGATAGACCATAGTTTTGAACAACGTTAACGAATACATTACCCATGATTTCAGAAGCGATAGTAAATTTTCTATCAAAATCAGCATCTGTTTGAGATCCATTCCAAAATGGGTTTAAGTTAGAGACAAGTGATGGTAGGGTGATATTTCTATCTTTGAATTTTGGTTCACTTGGTTCACTATCGTATTTTGAAATACCATTATCATTAGCATCAATAGCTTCAATGAACTCTTTATAAACTTTTTCGTAGAGTAGATCAAGGGTTTTCTCGTCATTGTTTTGAATTAACACACTGATAATCTCTTTACCATAATGCTTATAAACTAAACCAGCTGAACTTAATTTTGTTTTGTAAGTTGATGAAAAAGTCTCTTCGAAACCTCTTTGATGATGGTCAAAGAACTTCACACCATCATATTTGCCACCGACATCAACAACGATATCACTGGATTCCCAATCCTCTGGTTTTCTTGAACGAACTAAGGAGGCATTGGCAAATTTTGGGACAATCTTTAACATATACACAGCTAGAGATTCATCAGCATGGAAAGATCCACTATGGGTACAAATTGTTAGAGCTGACATGGTTTCTTCGGAGGTTGCTAACTTTTGTCTTTTGGTATCTGGAGACTTGTTTGTAGACATAGAGTTCTAAAATCCTATATTGAGATCAGTCTTCTGGGATTTTATTAAATATAAACATTTATGGAGAAACCAAATGTAAAAGAAGTATATACGATATAAATAAAATTTTCGGAAGCGTATTACATAAGCGATGAGCTTCATATCTTTTTTAGTAAACAAATGCCTGTGATTCGACAGATACTTGGATACAGCCCAAGGCAAAATCCAAAGAAGCTTATGAGAACCAGGATTAAGTCGAAGAAAAAAGTTTTAATGATGAAGCATACCTTTATTGTCTCTGGATTGTCAAAGATGAAATGATACTTCAATCGGCATTGTACTAAAGTAATTCACGTGACCTCTTGTTTTTCTCTTCTCCCCCGGGCTTCTACCAAAAGCATGATGTTCCACCAAAAGCTCGAAAATAGCTATAATATATCAAGAGAAGGTGTAAAAGCTAGCTTGATAATAGGTAGAATTAAATACCCACAGTTGTTAAATCGTTTTGATTCAAGCATGACGGTAGAGGAAGGTGTGAAACATAGGCGGAATAGTAGGGCGAGAAGAGATTCGGTTGTTCAGAGAATTGCTCTCAACATACCCTTAAGCGAAGTGAGTACGACCTTTAAACGTGTCAATTTCGAGGCCTTTATGCTAACAGTCAATAATTAGGATCATTTGTCAATTGAAGCTCCAACGACATCAGCGCTAAAAAAGTCAAAGTCATTTGTATCAATCGCCTCTCAAAGGGAAAGACTAATTGAAACCCAATCGGTACTGTATCCCTATTCGGATCTGGAAAGACACCATTTGATAAAGTCATATGTTGAATCATTTAACTACGACGTATTACCCACCACCAAAGAACAAGAGAGGTTTGATAAGGAGCAAAACTTGAAATATACAAAGTTTTTAGAAAGTTGCCAATTTAGACAATCAAACTATGAAGGATTATTAGATAAGAGCATAGAGATCATTGATGTTTTAAAAGACTTAACTGTCAAGTATGATACTGTCATTAAGGAGACTTTTGAATTTCAATCAAAATCATCTGCACTAATCAAAGAACAGACCCAATACGAGGAACTTAATAAAGAGATTCAAAAAAATTTACACTACTATGAATTGCTTGATACTTTCACTAGAAAGCTTAACAACCCAAGTCCAAATATAGTGAGAAAAGATAGTTTCAGCGAAATGTTGGAACAACTTGATGAATGTATAGCGTTTGTGCAAAGTCATCCAGATCACCAAGATAGTGAAATATTTGAAAGAAGATTCAAACAATGTTTAACTAGAGCATTAACGCTTATAAGAAATTATGTCATCAACAACTTGAAATCTGTCAGAGATGAAATCACTTTGAAAATATCACAAACCAAGGTTAATTCTGTCACACATGAAGCTTTGCTTTATACTAGGTTTGGTTCGGATTCTGAGTTTTTAAGAAGTTCTTGTCTTGAGCTATGTAAAAGAGCTGAAATGTCTAAGGAATTTGAAGGTTTGTTAGATGATTGTTATAACTTCTATTTTACCACAAGATCTAAATTATTACAAACAAAAATTTGGGATCATGTACAAAGTTTTAACTTGGATAAGAAAAAATCCTTGGTTCAATTATCTCAGAACAACATTTCATTTTTCACCAAGATATTCAAAGAGGAACACGAACTGTTTTTCAAGATTTTTTCAACAAACTATAGACAAGCATTGACAAACTGGTTTCAACATCTTGCAGAACCATTATACGATACTTTAAGAAACAGTATTTTGCGTGAACAGTCAATAACTGCGCTTTGTGAATCTGCAACTTTATTAGAAAAATATTACGAATACGATGGAGATGAAGAGCAGCACGAATTTGAGGATCTGGTTACTAATGACAATAACAATGAAATTCACAGTTTTGAAAATGATGTGAACCTTGCCACTATTTTCCAGCCCATCTCACAGGATGTTCAGTCTAGATTGGTTTTCAGAGCTCAAGGTTATATTGAAGAGAACATTGTGAGATATAACCCTAGTGCAAATGATTTCCGTATTGGCAACAGAAGAAAGACATCTGTTGGTGGTGAAAGTAAACCTAAGGACAGCACAGAACCACATAAAGATGATGACATTGTGAATGATGATAATTCCTTGATCATCAGTGCTCAAAAGAGTCATCAATCAGCTGGTCTAGATAACTGGTACCCACCATTGAGTAAAGGTATTGCATTATTATCCAAGATTTATCAATTGGTGTCTTCATCAGTTTTTGACGATTTAGCTCATAACATTGTTCATGATTGTATCATTTCCGTTAGACGAGCACATCAAGTTTCACAAAGCACATTAGGCCCATTAGATTCAGATTTATTCTTCTTAAAGAATTTACTGATGTTGAAAGAACAGATTCAAAATTTTGATATTGAATACGTTAGCAGTGAGACATTTTTAGACTTTTCTGGTATAAATGAAATCATTCAAAAAGTTAGAAATGGTGCAGGTGGTTTTAACGAGGTTGGATTCTTGAAACTAGTAAGGGATGGTGTTCCAAAAGTGGTTAGTAACATGATTGATGCTAGAGTTGAACTACAAACGGAACTTAGAAACATTGTACATTCATTCACAGAACGAGCAGTCAATCAAATCATTGAGCCTATAGCCCAGATAGGGCCTGATCAAGATGTAATTTCTAATATCAAGAAACTTCAACAGACTATTGAACTTCAACTCCCAAGACTTAAAGGTGAAATTGACTTATTCATATCTGATCAACAAATTGTTACAGCGTTAATCGATGGTATTCAGGTGAGTAAAGACTATTTTCCCCATTTTTTTTAAAAAAAACCAAAAAAATTTACTAACAAAATTTATAGGAACTTGTAATTCAAAGTTATGAAAATTATTATGGTACAATCCCATCATCAGTGAAGGGAGATATTATTGAAGTTGATTCGTTAATCGTGTATATTGGTGAAATCGTGGGAAGAATATTTGATCAGTCAAGCATAAATGACAGCTTGGAAAGATTGAGTTTAACAAGTGGGAATGGAAATGATGGTAATGATGATTTAAACGTTTCTGATTGAATAATTACGACCAAATAAGCGAATTTGCTAATGCATGAATGATAAGAATGTAGTTTTTGATACTTTATCAATCCTCTTCAGCAGCAGCAGCGGCGGCAGCGGCAGCCTCAGCAGCAGCTTCTTCTTCTAATGCATTATATGTATTCTCAGATAATAATCTATTCAACTCTTCTTTTATAAAATCAACCTTATTTGAATCTATCAGTAGATGTGTATCGTCTAGTTCCTGTTAAACCCATGTTAGAAATTACACTCATATTGGTGGAAATGATAGTGACTTACCTGTATTACTATATCGTGTCTATTGGCATCTATGTTGACTATTAGAGCTCTGATGGATGGATCACACTCTACTAGCACTCCTATATAAGAAGATGATGTTAGTTTTCTGTTGAAAGTAGCCAATAAGGCAGCGTGCTATAAGAAGAAAGACATACCTTTGATAGCTCTAGGCATGATCTATAAGTTTAGAGTTATCTTTATGGCTTTAATGTTTAGTTGAAGTAATCAAAAGCGAACGAATGCTTAAATCTTTAATTTTCATATTTATTTTTAAGCCCGAGGCATATATTCAAAAAGAGAGAGATGTGTAGTATGTACTACAAGAATTGTAAAAGATCCCATCTACAATTTCAAATGGCCTGTCAAAGTCACATCAACTAAGAACCATTTTACCATGGTATGTATTATATATTTGATAGAACTTTATTCATCTTGAGAAGAAAGATGGAGCCAATCTACTAAATAATCCACCGGAAACAGTACCAAAGACATCAGTTGCAATGGTATTAGCCTTGCCAAATTTATCACATTTAGTAAAAGCTAGAGCGTTTGTTAAAGTCAAGGCAACGGCAATTATAACCAATATCAAAGATAAGAATTCTAATTTTAAGAATGCAAGAACGGAAAGTGCAATCCATAGAGCAGGAGAAGAGTATAAGAAAATCCAAAAAACCTTTGAATCAATTGGATTTATATATCTATCTGGGTTGGAAGTTTCAAACACCCATATGCTTTCTCCATTGTTATCTGTTTCATTCCACCAACGTAAACCAACTAAAAGTCTTCCACTAATGTTTTTAACGTTCCAAAAATCAGCAGCTAATAATAATATCACACTTATGAAGAAAAAAATACTGAAAAGAGGATGAAACAGTTAGTCATGTGCCAGATATATAAAATCTTCTGTTTGCTATTACTTACAAATTACTTGTGAAGAGCAGTCCCAACATATAAGCCACTAAAGATCCTGTAAAAGATATTAAAGAATGTTAGTACATAAAAAACACGGATGATTGTACAAAAGCATACACGTACCAATTCTGAGCCCTAGAAAGAATATCAATGCTATTGGATGTGATGATTCTGATAGTCTTTGAAATAAAGAACGTTCTTGAACTGGAGGAGCTATACCTGTTGATTCGGACTATATCATTCTTGTTAGTATGCATTGTAATTAAAGGAGAAACTTTTGCCTGAAAGACGTACCATTGTCAATTAAAATTAGTGATATAATAATATGGAAATCAGCCAATATTTCTTCTTTGAGGAGCAAACAACAAAGTTCTTTAATACTGTCTCTCGTTAACACCTTTTAAAATAGGGCCATTCATGGACGATTTGATTCCATGTCCAATTGACACTTGTCTCTGGTGTGTGGGTGAAAGTGTACAAGCCAACCTTTTTTTTTGCTTATAAGATTTGTCTTATTTTCCGGTGCAGGAGTCCTAGAATCCGCGAAAAATACCATAATAGGAATATTTTTGGGACTAATAATTTAGAAATTAGAGACTAGGAAATGGTCTAGAAAATCAGGCAAATATATAAAGAGTTATAAAAAGAGTATTATACTGGGAATTCTGATATAAACGTTACTGTTTCATGGCTAAATCTATCG